>OY720452.1:14838452-14933452 GCA_963082715.1 Harpalus rubripes
ATTGTAAATAATGAAGAAGAGAGACAGTGACAGAAAAATGAACTAATGTCAAAATCAAATTAAAACTCGCACTCGCTGGCCATCCACAGGTTACATTCTTAAATAAGCATCACTTTCTCCAGTTCAAAATAATGACGTCAAAGAAAGTCTTCTTTCTTAATTTAATAAAAAACAAATCTTTTTTTTAGGTATTTAGTGATAGACATCAAATTTTCAGTACCACGCAAGTAGCCGATTGTAGACCGCGCGAGTAATCGTCTTATATATTTTATTTCCGTTCGAAGATTTTTTTATTTTTGTTACTATTATAATTATTTAAATTTAAATGTTTATTATTGTTGTTAATTTTAGAAGTAAACATGTCTCTACATATCTACATAAAATTTTCGAATCGATAGGATGAAAGATGTAGTGGTTTGAAGAATTGTGGGGGTCGTACTCCACCACATAGGCCAATTTGACATTAATTTTTCAATGTTTTGATTAAATGGTCATATTTTATGACCGAATTAACCTTTCCGACTCTGGTGCTTTTAACTTATGAATAATTTGTGTGGGTGCTTGAGCCCTGGAGCACCCACGCAGTTAGCGCGGTTATTATGTATTCTAATCACTCATATATACTTGGACAAAGTATTATATCTATATAGGTGGCGTAAAAGCGACGTTTGTACTTTCTCGATTTGATTCAGGGAGTTAAAAAAATAACATGTAGGCAGAAAACTTAAACCACAAACTACAAGAGACAATACCTAGATGTGTCGCGACAAACGCGTGTTCAAATAATTAAAAATATATTTTTCGTACCTCCGTCCAATTTAACTAGTATTACAGAACTCAAAATCGTCCAGAAATGCGCTATTGCTGACCTAGGCCGGCAAAAGGAGTTGGCATTACTGTTCTGGTGATATGTCAATTTAAGATTATTTGAACACAAGAATTAGCAAAATGTTTACAAATTTTAGGGCTAAATCTTTAATTGTTGTAACTTAAATAACTAAATTTTGTCATAAAAATAATAATATGTTGCCATTACTGACATCTCATATAGATTAATTATAAGTTCCAATTTTAGGACTAGTTAACTTTACGTGATACAATTGAGTTTCCGCTATCTGTCATTAAAAATATGCGAAAGTATGTAAAATTTGTATGCTATATTTTCAATAAATATAAAATAATTACGCATTTTAAGCTCAAATGTAAGTAATTATAATTAAACTTGCAATGCAAAACTGATAAAAATATGTTTATTTTTTAGGTTATGTAACATATAGAATAAAGTGTAGAGAAATTTACGTAGAATTTATGGAGAAGTCGGTACAAAAAATCTTGTGTATCACGCGCCCAGAAACTGTGTTGCGAGATCTCGTTTTTGCAGGCCTCGCTTCCAGCTCAGCCTGTCAAAATAAACTCGGTCTCGCAATTGTTCAGTTTCTGGCCTAGTGATACGAATAACTATTGTAATATTCTTGTTTTATGCACACATTTGAATAATAAATAATGTAGAGAGAAGTGAAAACACCTGCAAAATTTGAATTTAGAAGTGCAATTTTCAAATTTAGAATTGCAGAAACAAGCCAGAGCTGCACCAAATTACATCCCCTCTATAGTGATCAATATATAAATATTTTGCAATTTAAATACTGTTGCAATAAACTAATGTCTTTATTTCCTAAAAAAACTGTAATATAGGATGTATTATTGCAAAGCTAAATGTGTTTCTTTGAGAAAATTACAACAAACTACATACATGAAAGTTTGCGTAGTGATTTTATTTATGAAAGTTTCGATATAAAACTGATTTGCGTGGAGATAAGGAAAAGAAAAACATAGCCTATAAGTGATAAAGTGACGAAGAACTTTAGGGGAAAGATGGGTCAAATGTAGCACATTTATAAGGACGATAGAAATTGCTTGGGTCAAGTTGATTCCTTTCATTAGATACTTCAGAAAAAGTTTGAAAGATTAGAGTAAAACTCGTCCACAGTTACTAGCCAATCGGACCTGTCAGTTTACGACCAAAAGCCCCGACGAACAAATCTCTATTCATATTGATATGTTCCGTAAATTTGCATTCTACATTTCAAATAAGACAACAGCAATCGGATTTCATTTCTTTGATGGATGGATGATATATCAATATTTTTCTAAATGGAAATATTGCGAAAAATACTCTACCCTTCTTTATTTTGTATAATTATATTCCACATATACTGAATCGCAAACGTCTTATTACAGAGCTGTCTCCAGTGGTAAAGAAAGCTTTTACGGGCTCCTCTCGTAAAAAAAATTACGGGCTGTTAAAACCATAGCAACATGTATGTATACAGATTTATTTATTCATTATTTCGCTTCGCCATATGTTTCCAAAGACTGTTTTGATCAAATAGTTTAATGTATTGTGTTGTAGGTTCCAATCAAGGACGTTCAAGAGAGGGGGATGTGCCTTCATAATGCTAGTAACATTAGTTGAGCTGAGGCAAGGGTAAGGGAAAGAGATAGCAATCATTTTCTGCACCGTGCTTAACCAAATATCCTCTTGTTTCTAATAATTTGATTATTATTATAGAAAAAATCACCTGCTCCATATGCAAAACATTTTTGTATATAAATAATACAGACAGTATTTTAATTAAATTAAAAAATAGTGGTGAATTGCGTAATCCATCGAAAGGTGTCATTTTAATATGTCAAACTGCAGAAAGTATTTTAAGGTCTGAAGTGCACATGTTATGCCCGAATAACATCAAAATTATAATAAAAAATAAGGTCAAGCGCATTGTTTCCGGCCAATTTTTACAGCAATGGACGACCACATTATTTCCCAAGATTTCGCTGTTAATCACAGAACTCAATTAATCGATACAATTTTAAATATTTATATAGACGTAAAATTAAAATTCTCTGCTATAGTTATAACTAAAAATAAAATAACAAAAAGAAAAACATTAAATAAACTAACACTGTTTAGAAATGAATAAAATAAAAATATACTTTTTAATATAACTATGTTGTTTTTTCTCTCCTTATTTTTAAGTTTGTTAAGGTAGATGCATTGCAAAACATAATTGTTTTATTATAATAGTTTTAATTTATTTCAAAATATGATATTAAAATTTATTATCAAGCTTACTCAGTACAGTATTAATATTTTTTTTTACTATAGTTCATTTTTTTTAAGAATGCAGTACAGGGAAGATAGGGCTTATTTGACCTTGTTCTCTGATTGGCTTAAATCGAGGAGAAATTTACACCGACGATATTTATTTCTACATCTCAACCTTTTCTCTACTTGTCTCTCTCTTTTTACATACATTTCTAGTCATTAGCGTAGTGGTTGATGAATTTGTTGATATGTAATTAAATGAATATAATACTACGAATAATTTCTAAATATATAATATACTATAATACATTATAATATAATATATTATAATATAATAATATATAATATAATATAATAGAACGTTAAATTATAATACGGCTGATATTATTGTTCGTACGCCAATGCATGTTGAGCTGTCAGTTGTCAATGGCTGCTGTGTCAACTGATCTGTTTGTATCATTTTGATTTTTTTGCGTTGTTCTCCATTTATGTGTTTGCATTTTATTTCTCTTATTGCCATTTGGTATGTTTAATCTGTATTTTTCAATACAAACAATAGTAGTATTCGTTCTTTCTGGTTTTGTTGTTTTATCTCATTGAAGAAAGTGTGCATCGTCGTGTAATTTTGACTTTTATACTACCATGGCAGATAACGAGGTGCCCAGTACTTCCAAAGGTATAAAGAAAAATCCGAAGGGAAAACTTTTAAAAAGTGGACAAAAAGTAATGGCCTACAACCTACAACAGTTATTTTGTCCAAAAAAGTAAGGATGCAACAAAAACAAGCTGTGGCATTCACTGCAGCAGCTGTTGGAATCTCTGAAAAATCTATGTACAAAATTGTTGCGGAAATGGATAAAACAGGACAAGTTTCATCACCAAAGAAGAAAAGAATGCGCGAATATTTGTATTCAAAATTATCGGAAGATTATTATGGAGATTGTGCCACAAGGCTTCGCTTTTTTACATTTTCTACTGCTATCACGATAATTGTAAATTAATTAAATTAACCGATTTACAAACTTTTGTTAATTTCTTGAAATTTTAAATAAATCCATTTTAATTGTATAATTCTTTTAATATTATTATTATTATTATTATTATTATTATTATTATTATTATTATTATTATTATCATCTTTGTAAAACTATTACTTTTTTAAATGCAGTTTTATGTAATAAATTTAAATATGTTTTAAATTTAAATATTTGTTTTCGTTATGCTTTTTAAATAATTATTATTATTATTCAACTTCTCATTTTAAATTACTAATTTAAAAAATAAATTTGACATTTTTCTTTATTTTGCCGTAATATTTTAAAAATTACTATTACTAAATTACCAATTTTATATTCAAATGTAATTACATAACTGTTATTATTTCAAGTAACTATATTTGAATTTAGCGCCAAATTTAATAACTAGATTGACCATTTGTCATAGTGTAAATCAGGTTTCTAGTTACTGCATTCTTAAAAAAAATGAACTATAGTAAATATTAAAAACGTTTGTAATTTCATACAAACCATGATTCGATCTTCAAAACTCGCGCAATAGTAGGCTAAGCACGATGCAGAAAATATATGTCTGTCTCTGTTAACCTGCCTTGCCTCACTTTCTCGACATTAAGCCATATCCCCCTCTCTTGAACGTCCTTGGTTCCAATATACTTTTTTCAAATTATTTACGATTCAGTATATCATAAAACATTGTACAATGCTCAACCGTTACCCGAAATTTACGTGCTCGCACCCATAAGAAGCTCGCTTTGCTCGCTCGTTAGGTGCCGTGCACGCCCGTAAAGTTATGAGTAACGGTCTTGCAATGCAAATTACTAATAGTCGCCGTCAAATAAGTATGGACTGATGTTCAACTTTTTCCCTTCTTGCCGCTTCTTCAAAACTTAGCATTTTCAACATCGGCACTTAGGTGGCAACAGTGGAAATTTCTAGTCCATACTTAGTTCTAACTTAACTTTTAGAACTTAGTTGCAAATGACAGATAAATAACTATTTAAAATAATAGTGCAAATTTTGTTATCCATGGCCTACTTGTTTTTTTTTTTTAAACCATAATCTAGCTCTGCCCTCCAATATGCTCAATTACAACAAAAAATAAAACAAAATATTGTATTTGTTGTTAATCATATAATTGTCAATTTTCTTTATTGAAATCGACTGAAATAAAAGAATAAATATTGCGCTTGGATATACAGAATGACAAACAAACTGCAATGTTTAATTTCACTTTACAAAATTGCCTGCCAATTTCAATACCCATTCTACACATATGCAAAAATCACTGCAGTCGCTCCCTAACCTAACCTGTTGAAATGACCCCCCAAGTTTCAGTACTTATCGGAAAATTATGAAAGTGCGGTGATTTCCTGATCATGCGCCCTAACTTTCCTCGCATTTAACTGAAGTTTCCCAGCGCTTTTCAGTCGTTGGTTGTCCTTGTACGAAGCAGCACGAAGTTAGCGCTAGTTCAAACGGCAGAGTACGCGACGTGTTGCTATCTTCAGTATCAAACGTCAAACTGTATGAAAAAGTTGTGGATTTTTTCTGCAATTAAAAACAGATTATGATGATAAACTTTTTGCAAAAGTTATAAATAATTAATGTTAGTAGTGTTAAACTAACTTTTAAGTGGTAATTTTTGTAGAATAATTAGTGTAAATTTTTAATAACTTCTTGATTGCAAAAGGTAATTTTTAAAATGGAACATTTTGTAGTTTTCACTTAATAGTAATGTAGTTTTAGTTTTATTGCACTAATAGTCAGTAAACTGCATTAAATTGCATGTATTTAATTTAATTAAGAATATTGAAGAAAATATTTACAAATTAATTAAGAAATTTGTTATATTAAAAATACTTTTCCGTTTATTTTTGCTTGTATAAAGTGTATTAAATTTTGCGGTTTGTTTGAAATCTTTTCATTAAATAAATTTCGAAGCAGGATTACAGGAGCTCATAATGTTAATAACTTTTCATGTACCTAGCTTAGCTAGGTTGCTAGGAAACTTATTTTAATATAACGTTATTCATCATCTAATAAAATTATTATCGTACTCTTGCGGGCTTTTTGAATGAAATATTTTTTGTTTTTGTATTCAGAAAAATGTCTTGTAATATATAACCATGTATTAACATTAACCATCGTGATGAATGAAGAACAAACAAAATGCGTGGAAAGTAAAACAAAAGATAAGGAAAAGCGCGCCCTTTTCTGAAAAACACTTCTTTAAAAGAACAACTTTTAAATTGCCGGTCCATATTTTATCGTCGTTCTTAATTTTTTATTTTTGCTTTTTAACTGGCAGTTTTTCACTCAAAGTTTTGCTTAATATGTAACTTTTCTTATGTCCCTATAGGGCTTTAGATACCTTGAGGAAAGACATATTTTTCTTTTAAAATTTTGAACAATGTGTCATGACATTTAACAATGATAAAAAATCTGATGTGGACACCACACGACTTCCTTGTACGCAAGATTAATATGAAGTATAGACACAATTATAAAATTGCACGTATTTGACGTAATTTGACATTAACATCTATTTTTTATTTTTTTGTTATTTTTGTCCTAATCCATAGCAAGCTTCATTACAAAAACCAAAAAGTATATAAGTTTTAAATTTACATATCTCGCTTATACAAAGGGCTAATTTAATAATACTTGATGTGCTAGACGCAGAATTTAATTCTCTAAAACTCTTATTTGAAGCATTTATTTCTAAAATCAAAATGAAACCATTTTATTCAAGAAAAACTGTTAACAACTTCAGATAATTGTCACTTCCGGTTAGCCTGTTTTAACCAAATTCTGCTATATTATTCCAATTGATATAAAAGTCTTATATACTAAATTTAAAAAGTTTTGGATTGCATTTTAATATAGTTTTTCATTAAAATCTATTGTAGGCTTCAAATAAAGTACCATTTCTAGAAATTATGTAATGACCAAAAAGGGAGGTGCACAACTAGATGTTATAGAAGTCCTAAATACAAAATTTCAACTTTCTACGGCTTACCGTTTTTGAATTATGCGAGATACGTACGTACGTACAGACGTCACGACGAAATTAGTCAGAATGGATTCAGGGTTGGCCAAAATGGATATTTCCGTTGAAATCTGGAAACCGAAATTTTTCGCGAATACAATACTTCCTTTACTTTGTACAAGGAAGTAAAAATTTTTTTAAAATACATATACTTCATTTTATTATACCTATTATACTTTGCAAAAACATATATTATTATTAGAAAAGTATTTTAAGGAAAAATAGGGCTGTTGCAAGAATTTTTATATGACTTCCAAGTACTAAATTTTAAAAGATATTGTTATTTAAAGAGCCTCAAATATGAAAATATCACGAAATATCTATTAGATATTTTACAATTAATTGAAATTTGTGTAATATATTGAAAAAGTCACGTGATCTGAAACAGAATGTGACGTCAGAGCACATATAGTTTAACATGTGACAAACTATCACCTACTTTTATTTATATAAATAACGTAAACTGTTTTCCTATTGGCTATAAATGACGTACTGTATGTGCTCCGATGTCACAGGAGTGGGAGGTTGTTTTTCATGACTATTTCTGGGGCCAAACTTTTTATTTAATTATTTACGAAAATAATGATCAATAATTATTATTTTATATATTACTATGAAAAATATTGCATAAATTATCATTTAAAATACTTTTTAAAAAATGTGAAACCGGCTCATTATTACAAGAAAAATAATATTTGGAATAATTAATTAAATGACATATTTTTAAAATTAACTTCTAAGTAGTCATTTTTACCTTCTTTCACCTTTAGCTAGGAAAAGTATCTACTTATTGTCTGGTCAAAAAAATTCGATGGTGAGTTTTTAATGAATAAGTACGTTTTAGGGTCCGTAGAATACGATTTTACTATTTTCAGGATAATGTCTGTGACGATTCATTCGTCTGCGATAAGCCCAATATTTCAATTATAAAAATTATACTTATTTCATAGTCTTTGTTTTTACATCCATATGAAGTGGTGATTATGTTTTGATTATAATTGTTCAACCGGATGTACCCTAATTTGAAGCTTTTAACAGTTTTTCTCGAAAAAACGTAGTTAAAATTATTTATATTTTATTCTTTCTTCTATAGAAACATGAAGTTCAGGAATAATTATGGGAAACAACTATATGTAGGTACTTATTTGTTGGTATTTTTGAAAAGTAAGTAAATATTGGTTTCGTATAATTCCTGAACTTCTTAGTTATTATGCGTATTAAATTTATTTAAATTTTGAACATCTTTGTGTACAGTTTTTGCCAGTGCTTTTTTTGTAGAAAAAAAGGTGCCGGTACTAAGAAAAAAATCTGATGTGGCCACTCATTACCTTCCGTCAGTTCTATGTATTTTGTATAAATGTCATACAGAAAGATCCTTGCAAAATATTCTATTTCTTGTACGTTACCTTAAGGCAGTTGTATGTATTTTATACAAATTCCATACAGAAAGTTTCTACCAAAAGATCCTATATTTCCAGTAAAATTATAATAGAAACATATTGTTAACTGCACTTGACACTGACACCTTTCAATCAGAATTTTCTTAATATAGCAGCTGTTAAAGCACAGCTGGCTAATATATGATATTTCTTTATAATTTTTTAACTCTTTATCCATTTAATATGAAGTATAAAATTCATTCAAATCGTATAGAGAATAAAATATTCTTCAATATTTATAATAACATTAAATGTGAAAAAATGATATTTAACATCGTTTTTTAAGAAAAACTGTTAAAATCTTCAAATGAGGGTACTTCCGGTTGACCAATTATAACCAAAATCTAACCAGCTCTTCATATGGATGTAACGAAGAGGAATACGAAAGAATTATTTTTTGGAATTGTAGTATTAGAGTTATCGCATTAGAAAATTTTGTCACACAAACACACACACACACACGCACGCACACACACACACACACACACACACACACAAACACACGCACGCACACACACACACACACACACGCACACACACACACACACAAACACATACACGCGCGCACACACACACACACACACACACACACACACACACACACACACACACACAAACAGACATCATCGTAAAAATAATAAAATCGTATTCTAGGGACCTTAAATTTTTTGACCAAAAACAATATCTTCCTTACCTAAAGGTGACGGAAGGTAAAAAGGCGGCGGAACGCACATTTTGTTAAATTTTTATTGAAAAAATAGAACAGTATTTAACACATATAATGTGTGAACGTGAATCGATATATCGCAATTTATATTTCCATAATTTCAGTAAAATATCAAAATAAATAAATATATCATCACGGCATATTACCCATTGCTGGGTGTGCCAATCTGATTTGTACATAGAATTCGGTAATGATGATGACATATTTGTACCGTGCGGGCGTTTACCAGTGGTCACCTCACGGGCACTCATAGCTAGCGTGGAGAGTGCACAACAGGGGTCAATTTAGTCAATAAAAGAATACATAATTTTCAAAAAATCGTCGAAAATAGGTGCCGGAACGCCGTACGGCGCGTTACATTACAAAAAGCCCTGGTTTTTGCCGTAAAATGAACAGGAGAGCAGGAAACCGCGATAATTTATTTATTTGTAATTATAAGTTCATATTTACTTCATATTACATTTGAATTTACCTACATACCAAGATAAAGTTAGTTACCAATTTCCGAAATAATTATGAATTTATGAAATGTGTTAATGCAAAATTTGCTTAAATTGAGTCCCATTTACGAAGCAGTTATAAAGTTCTATTACTTGAATCGAATAGAAATTTAATTTTAACTTCCATAACTGCAAGCATTTATTCCAATTCAAAATAAAATTTCAGTTCACTTAGTTCTTTCGGAATTTAGATATCAACCGAATCAGGACAGTTCGGAAGTCGTTGTTATTGAAAAACTAAAACTTTAGTTTCAAACAGTCGCAAATGGCTGGGTTTCAGTTTTTATTTCGATATGTTTCTATAGTTTCTAAGTTTGTTGTAAAATGAAACTATTATTAACACGGAAATAGGACTTTTAACAGGAAAAAATAGTTTTGCAACATTGTCGTTTGTGTAGGTATGAAATAAAAGTAAAAAGGAAGTATGCTTTGTGACAAATGAATGTAAAACTTTCTTAGTATCCGAAAAGTTAATATTTGAATATAAAAGTAATCTAAAACAGTTGGTTATGTTGGTATAAAGATAAAATTGTTTTTTCTAGCTTCATTATTTGATCATTTACACTACCTAATAATAATTGGCTATTTGCATAGATATGGGTGTAGGTAGGTACCTACAGCACAGTATACAGTAAAACAAAAAATATTGAAGGCATTCAACATTTTATTACTTTAAAATCTTAAGTATGTTTTTCATTTCAGTCGATCGGTTTTACATGGTTAAATAAAGTTATTTCCGTTAAAAACTCTGTAACTTAAATTTTCTGGCTGAGGAACAAATATCTGGGGCTAATTTTGATTTTGATAAGTGTATACTATTATTCACGAAAGATGACTATTCAAGGTCGTTTGTTCGAAGAAAGAATACACATCACTTTACAGCAGTACCTTAGCAACATTTTGTATTAGAAAGAGAAATATTATTTGACCTATGTCTATTTAATTTATGTGGTGGGACAGATATACGTAAATAGTGGCATTACTCTCTAACACATTATAAATAATAAGGACGTATGTCGTAGAATTACAGATACTTAACTATCTACTACAATGCCCTCTGTGTTAATATTTACCCAGTGGCGTTGCCGTTTAAATCAAATTATTATTATTTGGTTTATAGTTAAGACTACGTTTTTGAATTTTGCAAAAACATAAGTGAAGAACATAAGTCTTTCAGATAGCCATTATTTAGAACGAAACATAATTTTTAAATAATATACTCTTATTTTTTCAGTTGAAATGTGTCCATAAATATTTCATGTTACACGCCTATGCTTACGAAATGCAGTGAAGTTATCTGCGAGTAATATTATATCACACGGCTCACAAATGACCTTGAATAGTCATCTTTCGTGAATAATAGTTTATTAATGTTTTTCTTACCTAGAGACTACAATTTAATTTTAATAAAAAATAGTTTTTAATAATTTTGTATAAATCTAATTTAGTGATTTTTAAAAACGGTGACTGGTAGTACCGTAGTATTTATTCTTAATCATGGTTGATTAACCTATGACTAAAATACCAAATACAGTTGTTTTTTAACATACTATTGTACTTTTAAATTTTAGCCATAGATACTACTATTCTTTATAATAGCGGGATATTATAATTTTTCAAAATTTTATATGTTAATGTACATGAATAAATAGGAGATACGTGCTTTTTATTTTTTCTATAAAGTATCATTTATTGCGAAAAAAAAATTATTAAATATTAAACACCACCGGAAGTACGTATGCGGCCCTAGAGTGTATTTCTATGGCGCAGAGACAAAATATAATTGAAGTAAAATATCATATTGGCATCTGTCATATATGTCATTCAAACTGTCAGTTTATTGTATTTAACATTTTAGTTTATTGTGAATCATTAAACGTGTATTCCAAGATTCTGTTTTCGACATTTTTGTTTTGTCACTTTACCGGTGTGTAAACTTTACGTATATATAAAATTGGAGTTTATTTAGGGCAAGTTTTCTTACGTAAAAAAATAATATTCCCAGGGCCGGATACTTCATAACCGGATTTTTATGTGGCGACCGTTTTGCACATGTACCTAGTACTTTTAATTTCGATTTTTAATTACAAGATAATATAAATTTGACTTTTATATTTACTATTAGGTACATGGTATATTTTTAGTATATATTATCAAAACATTTAAATTTCCTTTAGTGATACTCCCCTATTGGATGAATGAGCAAAAATCAATTGGGGAGCATAAAACGGGCTGTTTAAAGAGAGAGAGAGAGAAAGAGAAAGAGAGACGAAATAAAATATTCTTTAATATTTATAATAAAATAAAACGTCAAAAAATGATATTTAACTGTTAAGAGCTTCCAGTGAAGTGTCATTCCTGATCCATTAAAAATTCATAAACAAATTTTTGACCAAAAACAATAGCTCCTTTACCTACAGATGATAAAAATATATGCGAGGTGTTCCAAGATTCACGTAAACAAAATCTGTCAAATGCCTCGTTTCAGAAATATTTCCATGAGCAAACGTAACTGACATGGTTCAAATAGTTTTTGTTATAACAATGGAATATGGGGTCTCGTGGCCGCGTGCCAGAGTGTCAGGTCGCGTATCTGGGGAACTGGGTTCGATACCGACCGACGTCAAATATTTCTAATTTTTAATGGCACAAAATTGACTCCTGTGGTGTACTCTCCACGCCAGCGATGAGTGCCCTTGAGGTGACGCCTGGTAAGCGCCCGCACAATGCAAATATTTCATCATTACCGATATCTGTATACAAAGCAGATTGGCACACCCAGCAATGGGTAATAAGCTGTGATGATATATTTATATATTTATTTATTTTAAAATTTTATTTTACGGAATTCAATAATACAATATTTGTTCATATATATATAGTATATTCCGTAACTTAACCGCGGTGACCAAGGTTCTGGTTATGCGTTCCGTAATGTAACCAAAACATAATTTCAGAATCGCGGTTCAATTTCGGAATGTGGTTCCTGAAAGTTTTGGTTACTTTTTTGTGACCACGACGACCACAATTTTTTTGTGGTTGTTGTGGTCATGTTCTTATTTCTTACAATATAATAAATAATATTGTATAAACATATAATTACTATGATACAGATATGTATAATATTTACGTTAGTATGAGGATAGACAAAAGTTATGTTGTCACTTATTTTTAATGACTCGGTGGTTCCCTACTTTACCGACATAAATTAAACAAGATGTTCCGGATCACAACCACTTTTCAGTGACCATAACCTGACCACGGTCGTGGTGAAGTTACGGAATATACTAATAATATCATATGTGGTAAATTTTTGCCGGAAAAATTTTCAGATTGTTACGAGAGCCGGTTGCCTAGCAATTTATTGAGTGGCATTGACAAAAAAATTACGAGTTGTCAAATGAATGATTTTTGATCAATGTCACGAGATAAATTGGCAACGGACTTGAATAAAGCAATCGGAAAATTTTTCCAGGATAAAATTTAACCACGAATGGTATTCGGATGACTATTTCCAAAATAAAAGTCAGGTAATCATTTATATAATTTTTTTCTTGATAAAAATCTTATAATTTTTACTGTGTTTAGAGGTATTGGCCCGTATTCTGAGCGTACTTTTATAATAAAAGCGCTTTTATGGAGCGCGCCTTTACATTATATTCTTATGAGGAGTTTGCTCCATAAAAGCGCTTTTATGATAAAAGTGCGCTCGGAATATGGGCCATTATGTTTCCGTTTGCTTTTTCAACGTTTTAAATAGATTTCTGTTTGAATCGAGTCGTTTTTAATAAAAACTGGTAACTGAAAATATACAGACTTTGACAGGTACGTAAACAATGTTTCTAAGACGTCAAAATTTTTTCGCTTACTTGTAAAAATACGACATCTTATTGGCTTAAAGGGCTTGATAAAATTTTTGTGACGGTGTTTTGTCGAAATGAAACTTGGTAACTAGGTAGAATCCTGAATTTGAATTGTTTTATATCTTTATGAGTGAAATAGTCAAAATTATGTCCTTGAACCTGTAGGCAAGACACCGCACACCGCTTCCTCACACATGCGTTTGCAGCACAACACTTCCGATACGCAGGACTGAATAATTTTTCTTCAGAGTGTAAATATCAGTAATTTTGGACAATAAAATTATAAAATTGTTTCATATTTCAGTGTTATAGCTACCTGCAAAATTATTTACACTTTTACTACCTTATCCACATATTTCAGAAACGAAGCGTCCAGCGAGATTATACATACTCGTACTTTCCTATTTCTGGGTGTGCCAATCTCCTTGAACACATATTCCAAATTTAGGTAACAACGATATATCTGTACTTTTGAGGGCGTTTACCTCACGGGTTTTTAAAGATGTTTTGTAGAGAGCACAACAGAAATCATTTTTTTGCACGATCGGGTTATTTTTTACCTCTCGCTAAGAGAGGTATTGAATTCATGCTAAAAATCGCATATCCAGATTTTAGTGAATAAGCACGTTTTAAGGTCCCTAGAATCCGATTATAACATTTTTACGATGATCTCTGTATGTATGTGGGGATGTGTGTGTGGATGTTGCATGGATTTACGATTTCTCAAATACTATAACACTTAAGACATTAGAATTATTTTGTAGTGAGACATGAATATATGTATTTGTATTTAAAAATATTTTTCGTTTTATGCATACAACCAGTAGTCACAGCACGCACTTTAGAATTCTATCAAATGAGGCATTTGTTTTCGCTTTTCGCCACTAAGCGAAAATTTGGTAGCATGCGTATCTCAAAATATTCGCCTGCAAGCGTACGACTCCAGGCGAAAGTATTAAACTAACATCATTATTTTGTTACAATTTAATTCAAAGCCAAAATATATATTTATTATATACAACTATCATAATATTATCTATTTTAATAGTATAAAACCCGAAAATTCCCAAAATAAAAAGCGAATATAGAATTCTAAAGTGCATGCTACCAAGATTCGTAAAAGTAAAATCACATTCGCCTGTTTTCTATGATAGAATTCTAAAGTGCGTGCTGTCACTACAGGTAAAATATCTGGCGAGAGGTTATGTTCTGGCCACATCAGATTTTTATATTTACCGATAGTGTTTCCAAAACAGTAGGTCTTATTTACAAATTACTGCACGGTAAGTAATGTGACTCACGTTGGTAATTGATGTGCTTCACTTACCGTTCAGTAGGCGAGACGGTAAATAAATGAAAACAAAAATCAAAGCTTCTTTTAAATTTTGTGCGTCGATCGTGCAAAAAATAGTATAAACATCACGAACGTTAAGGAATTACCGATCTCAGACAAAATTGGGGCCTTCGCTTCGCGCATTCCCCAAACATTGTCTTCTATCGGTAAACTGTCCTTACCGTTCTTAATACTTAATATACTATTGTGATTAGTATTTGAAAACTTCAGTATCAAGTATCGTCGTTCGGAATCAAACATGTGCTATCCGAATCACAACCCGTCGGCTAATGCACACAGCAACCCCATTCTTACATCTTGTGTTTGTGAAAACAGCCACATGCTTATTTACTCAACAAGAAAAATATATCCTACGACGATTTTTGTCCCGTTGTGTATAGTATTATTGGTTTCCGATACTATACTCTCATATTTATTGTATATCTTCGGTGATGTCTGCCATGATGTGTGTTTGATGCGAGTGATTTTTCTTTGCAGACATGTCCGCATCTTCCATTTCATCAGGCTGCGAACAAGTAAGTAAATTTTTGCAATTTATCAAATCCGTTTTCTCTCTTTGTGGTTACGGTTTCATCCGATGAATTCGAGCTAAATTTGACGGAAAATTGAGCAATTCCATTTCACCGCCGACTTGGACGTAGCGAATTCCGGTAATACAATAAATTTTAATAACTCCCTGTAGGAAATATAAAAATTGACGCGTTTTTCTTCTAAATGAATGGTTTCTCCAGAGGTGCCACATAATAGAATTTTATAAAATCAATGGGATATTCTACCATTGCAAAGAAATAGGAAATTTCAACTTCAATAATCATAGGGTAGCAAATTTTAAATTAGGATTTTTTTAAAAAAAGAACATTTAAAATATTAAGTGTCAAATGTAGCACCATAGCAACAGTAGCGTCATCCTAACAACATTCTCAAAATGTTTCATGAAATAGATAGAAATAATACTTACTTTAATTACCTATTTATTTTAAACATTTTTCGTTTGTTGAGTAGTTTATTGCTTCCCTTCGGAAAATTATTTAAGGAGATAGACTTCTTTTGATCTTTTTAGTAGGAATTTTATTTTTCAATTTACTTCTTTACAAATTTTGGACGTTTCGAAAGTCCAATAGCCTTCATCCTCAGCAATTTAATACAATACATTTATTTTTAATAAATACATTTTTTTTTAAAAAAAGGTTAATCCTAGTCAATTTTTCTTACCTTCCGTCATACCTTTAGGTAAGGAAGGTATTGTTTTTGGTTAAATATTTCGATGAGTTTTTAATGAATAAGGACGTTTTAGAGTCCCTAGAATACGATTTTACTATTTTTGCGATGATGTATGTATGTACGTCTGTGCGTGCGTGTGTGTGTGTGGCGATTTTTTCTCCGCCGATAACTACAACAGTAGAATTCTAAAAATTATAATTCTTTCGTCCATATGAAGAGCTGATTAGATTTTGGTTATAATTGGTCGACCGGAAGTACCCTCATTTGAAGATTTTAACAGTATATCTTAAAAAAACGCTGTTAAATATTATTTTTTCACATTTAATGTTATTATAAACATTAAAGAATATTTTATCCTCTATACGATTTGATTACATTTTATACTTCATATTCAATGGATATTGAGTAAAAAAAAATTATAAAGAGATTAAGTTACATAAATCAGCCAGCTATGCAATAACACTGGAAACAGCTAATATAATTATAAAATTCTGATAGACAGACATCAATGTCAAGTGCAATTGACATAGTATGTTTGTGTTATAATTTTACTGCAAATATATAATCAATTTGAAGAAACTTTCTGTATGGAATTTGTACAAAATACACAGAACTGAGGGAAGGTAATGTACCAGAAAAATAGAATCTTTCGCAAGAAACTGCCTGTATGGAATTTGTATAAAATACATAGAACTAATGCAAGGTAATATGCTGGCCACATCAGATTTTTTAAATATAGACACTCACCTAATATGTTTGAGAATTTGTCTCACATTTTTTTTAAACATTATGTTTTGAATATGTTTGCCTGTTAAGCTGCGTTATGAATCCAAACTCTAATGACATCATCAATATAATCACCTCCATTCTTGTTAGAAGTCAAGTTCAAATGTTCATAGCGGTTAGTCTGTCAGTTAGTTAACTGTTGGCTATGGCAATTCAAAATTCTTATTTTTTTTTCAATTTAATTCTGCGTCTACTAATGTAAAAGACAACATAAAATACATCAAGCACTAATCCCTCAAGAAAACAGGTGAAAAATTATATTAAAAATAAACTTATAGAATGGAGGTGATCACATTGATGATGTCATTAGAGTTTGGATCATGACGGAGCTTTACGGGTAAACATATTCAAAACACAATGTTAAAAAAAAAGAAACCAAATTCTCAAACATATTCGATGAGTGTCTATATTTTTTAAAGAATAAATAAAATTGACTAGGATGAACCATTGTTTAAATAAATGTATCTATTGATAATAAGAAAATAAATGTATTGTATTAGATTGCTGAGGATGAAGCACTGAACTAAATATAAACGAGAACTCGCTCAGCCACTTATAATATTTGTTGAAAAACTATTTCTATTATTTCTAAATTATCTCATTTTTCTCGAAATTTTTCAAATACATTAACAAAAAATAATACATCGTTGAAAAGAGAAAAAAATGGCGGTTTCTATTTTATTAAAATAATTATAGGTTGCCATTTGAAAAATAAAAGTTAATAGTCGTATCTTGTAAATCTGACTTTATAAAAAATATCTACTTCAGCCATCAAATAGTATATCTAAAATAACAAAACTTTTATATGAGCCATTTTTTCTATTAATTATAATAAAAAAGTTAAAGGGGGGGGGCTTCCCAGACTCACCCTGTATACATACATACATACATACATACATACATACATACAGAGATCATCGTAAAAATAGAAAAATCTTTATCCCAGGGACACTAAAACGTGCTTACTCATCTAAAACTCACCACCGAATATTTTGACCAAAGACAATACCTTCCTTACCTAAAGGTGACGGAAGGTAAAAAACACAAAAAGACTAGAATACCCCATTATTAAAAATTTCAAATCTATAGTTTATTACTCGTAAACGAAGGGTGTTCAATAAATAAGGGGCAATATTTATGAAACGTATCAGTCACGCCAAGACAAGAAAAAAATCCTAATTTACTCGTGTCCGCAAACAAACTGTTTTATGTAAGTTATTATACGTTCTTGTCCACTATTCTAAGGCATTATTAATTTGTTTAATCACATATCCTTATCAACGGCCTTAATTTATTGTGACCGTAATAAATTAGGATTTATTCTGACTTTACGTAGTAGTCCTTGTTTTAATGAGTGGTTATACAAACTCAGTATTAGCATTAGCTAGCCGATAGGTATGCATTTAATATAGGAACGTGAACATGGAAATGTATTGGCAAATAAACGTCTCTATGATGTACATTTATATTTCCCCATCAAGGTTTTCGTTTTTAAGAGAATAGAACAATCGTGTAAATGTGTAATACATAATAACGACAGTGCCACAGAACCAAATATAATAAATAATGTAAAGTGAAATGATCGAAGATCCAAAGGTTCCGTTCCAGAACCGATATTCATTCATTATAACGATAAAGATTCGGCCCCAAAAATGGAGAAACGATTAATTTCGATTCCAGAATCGTGTTTTGGTGTTCGCTCTCATAAACCTTGACCAGGATACCGATTCTTGAAATATGAGATTTTCTCACAAGGTGACATAAAATTTCATCTCACTCTCATCTCATTTCATATTTTCTCACTTTTTTAATTCCCGAAAAAAGTGAGATATATTTCACCTATCTAAATGGCCATGATTTAGCAAGTGAAAAATTTGACATAAAAGTGTGATTTTTGACACTGACAGTACTACATTGCACTCTTCTTTGATTACCTTTACATATTTACCATGATATTCTTATTTTAATTTTAGCTGGTATTGATAATGTTGCCATACGCAACTACTTTTGAGTTCATCCATAGGTCTCCGTAGTCCGAGTCCGTAGTGTAGTGGTCTGTGTTAGGCAGCCCGCGGGCCAAATTTTATCCGCCCCTATGCTTACGAGTGACTAACGTATAGCTAATTTTTCTATATTAACTATTTATTATTATTGCCGTAATCGAACGACTACAAATAAAATGTGTCTTATTACGTAAACTATTATTCACGAAAGATGACTATTCAAGGTCATTTGTGAGCCGTCTGATATAATATTACTTGCAGATAACTTCATTGCATTTCGTATACATAGGCGTGCAACATGAAATATTTATGGACACATTTTAACTGAGAAAATAAGAGTAATTCATTAGAAAATTATGTTTCTTTATAAATAATGTCTTTCTGAAAGATTTATGTTCTTCATTTATGTTTTTGCAAAATACAAAAACAGACTTAACTTATAAACCAAGGAATAATAATTTGATTTAAACGTCAACGCCACTGGCTAAATATTACCACAGAGGGCAGTGTAGTAGATAATTAGGTATCTGTAATTCTACGACATATGTCATTATTATTTATAGTGTGTTAGAAAGTAATGCCACTATTTACGTATATCTGTCACATCACATAAATTAAACAGACGTAGGTCAAATAATCTGTCTCTTTCTAATACAAAATGTTGCTAAGCTACTGCTATAAAGTGATGTGTATTCTTTCTTCGAATAAATGACCTTGAATAGTCATCTTTCGTGAATAATAGTGTATAAACGTATTTGTATTGTATAAGTATATGTAAAATATTTAAATCGGGCTGTAGTTATAATAGCTAAATGTATGTCATTTTCCACACCAAGCTGAATATTCACAAATCAAATAACGTAAAGTTTTTTTTGTTGGTATTCCTAATGCTGATCTATAACTTGGTTGGTTGGTTTAAATTGTCACTCAAGCGATCCACTAAATTTTTATTCAGCCGAAATAATATTTCAAAAATTTGGTTCGAAAAGTAATTTCTGTATTTTCCAAAAGCTTTAAAGCAGCAGCTACTTCTCTTTCGTCAACCATAATATTTGTAATAATTTTATTTATAATATTAATTAATATAATTTATTATTAAGTCAAATTTCTATATAACATAAGCGAGTGACATTGATTCTCACCACCAAAAAGGTGGGGAGTTAATTTTCACGTAGTGAGATGCAATGTGAAGTAGTGAGACGACAAAATTATTTCAAAAATTAAAGAAAAAATCTCACTACGTGACATATGTCACGTGACGTTTTTTCTCACTTCTGCCAAATCTCACTGACATCTCATTTTTCAAAAATTGCCCCCCAGGGGCAATATAAATTAATTGAATATAAAATGAACCAAGCAACTAATATTTAATATTTCTTCTCCAAAATTTGTGCAATTTTTTCTTGCAGTGTGGCTTGCTTTTCTAATGCATCAGCTTGCCGATTTAAGGCGTAAGTTTGTTTTTCCAATATTTCTATTTTTTTTTTTTCATAATACCATCTCTTCAGTTCTAATTTCTTTTCTGTTACATTTTTCAATTCTTCTACAGCTGTAAATGACCTATCAATTTTCGATTTTTTTTGTTTTGGTGCAAGTGTAGGCTGGGGTATTGTTTTTTCTTGTTCTAGTTCTGTTAATGTTAAATGGGATGTGGACGTGGAAGGCATTTCAACTAAATTTGTTTCATTTAAGGATATCATATCTAAATTAATTTGAACAGCAGATTCTTCAGTACTCTCGTGTCCGTTAATAATAGTGCCAATTAAATTTACAACCGATTCTTGTATGTCTGACAAATTCTCATCCAATATAGGACTCCCACCAGTTCCTCGTTTATAAGATTGAATTTTTGCGGCTTTTTCTTTGCTATTTCGGCGTAAATCTTGCCACCACTAAATCGTGAAAAATACAATTCATTAATTATTATGCTTCTCAATATGTATATATTTACCTTTTTCCATTCTTTAGAATTTTTGTTTGCCCCACACATACTATTTAGGATAGTGCTAATTTCATTCCATAAATTTTGACTAGCTTGATAAGTAAATGAAGAATCGAATTTATTTTTTAATAATTTTGGATGGTCTGTTATAAAATTTAACAATTCCTGTTTTTGTTCTAAAGTTACATACTTTTTCTTTTCCATTTTTGTCAAATATGACAGTAAAGATAATTGAAGATGAATGCAATGTCGTACTGTTAATGTCAAAAATACAAATATATCCATAGAAACAATAATTTCTATTTCAAATTTCTCACTTGCTAAATCATGGCCATTTAGATAGGTGAAATATATCTCACCTTGTGTCGGGAATTCAAAAAGTGAGAAAATATGAAATGAGATGAGAGTGAGATGAAATCTTATGTCACCTTGTGAGAAAATTCTCATATTTCAAGAATCGGTATCCAGGTTAATTTCGTTTCTGAAATAAAATCCGTGTAGTTTTAGATTCGGAATGAAATCTAACTAGAAACCAGAACCGATTTCCATCACTAATAGTGACTTAAGTAAAGCTTTTTCAAAATTATGAATTAATGAAGGTTGCTGGTACTTCATTGATGAAAAACAAATTTAATTTTGAAAACATTCCCAAAAATAATAATTTTTTAAATGATATTTGTTTTTAATTTCGCTGTGGGACGCCACTGATTAATATACATTTGTTTATCATTTTGAAAAATAATACCCATGCTTATGTTGAAATTTTTCAATTGAAACAATTTCTTGTTATTATTTCAGAACTAGGACAATAAGGTCAAACAAACAGAATAATAGGATGAACAAATTTAAGCCCGACCTAAATAATGTATTTCGTATTAACATCCCCTAAAATTCCTGAATAGTTTATTCTCCATTTTCCCAACAGTGGTGGTCAGCAACTGTTTTAAAATTAATGCTGGTATTCTAAGCAGGCCTACGTGTTTGTTAGTTAATCTATATAAAATCAGTAAACAATTGTAAATATACATACATAGGTATTCGGTACATATTTTGTGTGTTAATTTTAGATTTTGTAAACAATAAACGCGTGAGTGCCGTGATTATTAATCACCGATTAACACATTCATTAGTTACAATATTTTTTCCTAAACGGAAAGCACAAGTGCGCTTCGTTTACGATGTAAAGAACCAACTAACCTCAAATTTTGTTTCAACTGTTGCAAAGATCGAAGAATAGTTATCTTTAATTTAATAGTTAATCTTTTGAAGAAAAAAGCATGAAATACTTTGGAACAATGTAGCAATCAACAAAGAAACCATAGCAATGCCGTAAAACATCGATTTAATGGAGTATCGTCAAAATTTCATCAATCCTAATAATAATTTAGTGATTTCTAAATTATCATTTGCAGGAAAAATGTTGTTTATAACTTTCACGTAAGAAGTCTTTTTCGGCCCTTCACATAAAAATAACTATTCCGTTGATCGTATCATATATTATTGGAGGAAATTTAATTTTTCGACAGTCTACATACAAAGTAGCCATTTGCGCTCTCTTTTGTCAACGCGCGACAAAGTAGAAAAAACGCTTGCTATCCAAATTTCTAACTATACAATGTTGAGAAATGTCACTTGTCTACATTCTTAATAGAAACGTTTAGTCAGGAACTAATGGCATTGTAGTTACACATTTATCACCTTCACAAGTCAATCTTACATATAATTGCTCTGTCGGTATACTACTATCACATAACCAAACAAAATACCGCACTGCTGTGAAAATAAAATAGGGCATTTATTTACAAAAACGAAAGTATAAAATGCTTGGATTAGATTGAAACAATAGCTCACGAAGAATGGAAAATAACGATAAAATAAAATTAAATATAAAATAAATTCTGTGAATAGTTGTGTTGCCATCTACAAAAGTTTGGCGTGAATGTCCCAATGGACATCCACTTTTTCACTGCACTAGTTTAATGTACTTGAAAAAAATAAATTATATAAAATTTATAATATTCATTACAAAATTGACATTAATTTTTTGAAAAAACGAAAGCTAAAAAAATATCTTGAAATCATATTTGAATACGTTTCTATCTTCACTGAAAAACTAGTGAGTAGTATTTAAGTACAAAGTGTACATGTTATTATTTTTTGTTATGGTGGAAGACCCTATTGTAGCGTATAGAAAAAATCTTGTATGTGTTTCGAGCATAGGCGCCGATTTTTGGATTTTCGAGTGGGGGCTAAAAAGGGGAACAGCAAGTTTACCAAATAAAAACTTTATTTCTTAAAATTGGTACATAAATAAATAAAATTGTATAAAAGATGCAAATTTATCGTATGTTAATATCTACTTAACTTTTTTAAAAAAACTGTTTTTAAATTTTAAATTTACGGCGAAACACAACATAAGACAGTTACAACATAAATTTCAATTGTATGTATGTTGAAAAAATATATAAAATTTATTTCACTACAAAAACTACCGTAATTTTCACTAAAATCTGATAATTTTATTATTCATTTCTGACAATGCTGCATTTTAAATCTGGCAACACTGGTGGCAGTACTATTTGCTAGTCCGCACGCGTTACTTACATAATACTTTAGTTAATACAGTATGACAAGTTGAAATTTTTATAAAAGTACTTGATGTTATTATTATATAAATATTTCAAAATAAGTGTACTTTTTGTTGGTTTTGAAAATAATTTGCGTTGGGGGCAGAACCTATTCATATTTTTCCATGTGTGGACAGAGTCCCCTCAGAATTTTTTGTGTGGGGGCTCAAGCTCCGAAGCCCCCACGTAGTCGACGCCTATGGTTTCGAGCGCAAATGAAAATTGTCGATTTCGAGAGAATGCCTGCGTCGCGCGACAACAACCTCTCAATCGACAATGTCCCATTTTGCGCTCTTAATACACATATTGCTATTTTCCGGTAATCGTGTATTTATGGAGTTTATTATTGTATACAAAATCGCTTTATTAAAGACCCTTATTAAACTATTATCTGTTCTTGTCAGTAATGAAAATACAATAGATAAAGTGCCACTTTATAAATAGGAATTGGAAATATATATTTTCGACATTAGGTCGGTAGCGAAGCATTTATAGCCACAAATAGCTACCAGCTGTGTGTCCTATACAGTTTTTTTGTGTATTGAACAAGAATCGTTATAAAGCAAATAATTGAAGGGTATGAATGTCACGCGCGTCTAATTTTAAGAAAAACAAACTTTTAACTAATAAACCACATTTTTAGGCAGTATTCATTAAACACAAAAATATTTTTTGATAAATTTTCTCTCGAAGGGGTATATTTTAAAATGCATAAGATTCGCGATCGCGATGTACTTACATTATTTTCTCCCGATCTGAAACAACCTAGTGATAGTATACTAGTCGAGCTGTACAACATGGCATACCTACAGGGCCGATTCTAACTTATCAGTCGCCTTCATATATAAAAATGCCGCCCCCCCCCCATTTTATTTTTTGACGTTTTTTAAATAAATATTCCTTGTTCCAATTAAGCCATTCAGTATTGCAGAGAATAAGGAATTGTTTTGACCTCTCTGATTGGCTGAAATTGGAGACAAGGGACAAGTTTACTTAAAACTGGTGCTGAAGCGAGCGCCATCTTCTGAATGGCTTAAGTGGAACAGAGGATAGTTCTGTTTAATAGCACACAATGAATTAGAAATAAAATCATTTACCTAATATCATGTTAAAAAGCAAGTTTAGTGAATTAGGCGTAGAATTTAATTATCTACAAGTTTTATTCGAAACATTTGTGTCTAAAATTAATTGGGAACTTTTGCGCAAAAGAAAATTGATTTCCAATGTTAAACGCCTATGGCCCGCTTTTGGATTAACACCCTGTATCTATGTATATGTGTACCCAGAGTGAAGTAATTTAATGAACATATGTTCCTCTGATTATATTCCTTGGGGGTTTTTCTAAAGATTTTTGATTACAACAAAGAAAAGCTTGATTAAAACAAAGAAAATTTGATTACAATAATGAAAGATTAATTAATAATTATGCAAAGAAAAAATTGATTTATAATATTATTGTCACCGTATAATATAAAAATTCAGATTTTTTTTTCAAAATTTTTTCTCGGAGCAGTCCAGAAAATTTTCTCATAAGGGCGCAAGATTTCTAGTTGGTGATTGTACTATACTATTTTAATAAAATAAACTATGAATTAGAGGATAGTTGAGATATGTTATCAGTCAGCCAAACCAAGTATTTAAAAGAATAATGCTATATTAATATGTTTATTTCATAAAGTGTTAATACATTTAAAATTCTTAAATAATCTTATTTTTGCTATAAGAAATTAGGATGGCTTTGCCGCCCCCATGCTTGGCCGCCTTTGTTCTGGGAACAAAATGAACACCCGCTAGGATCGGGCCTGCATATTTCGACATTTGTATGACATCCATGGTTTTCTCTCGAGACCCTTCAATTTGGGGTCATTATGATATCTGTCAAATTGACAAGCTGCCAAAAAGTAAAGCTTATATTTAAAGAATAAATAAAATCTAATTTCTTATGACCAAACAAATGTAGGCAAGTGTCTAGGCTATGCAGACATATCTACTGGACAAGTTGCTAAGCTGGACAGGCTGGAATTGCTCTCTAATAAAATAGAACGTTCTGTGTTTATGTATATTAATACGTTTATCAAAACAATTATAGTGAAAACACAAGTATTTGAATTTAATTTGAACAATAATTAAAATTCCAATCATTACTTCAAGTTCTGTACAATAGTGCAAACTATTAGAAAAACACGCTATACTCGTAGTGTTCCGTTGCGATTTAACAGCAGTACATTATCAGCACACATTGTCATCTCAACTCATTCATCCCGTCCCGTATGCCCTGAAGTCGGACAGTTTTCAGTTTTACATCAAAGACACAATGAGATACGAACTGGTAGTGACTGCAATGCGAATGGGAATAGAGATACGAGCAGAGGAGAAAACCAGTCGAGCAGTGTGTGTGTATATATCGCGTCTGTTTTCGTGTCGTGTTGTCGCCTAGTTAGTAGAAATGAAAATGTGTCCTGAACGAAGCTTTTCTACTTCCGGATTAAAGAGTGGGTGGACTAGATTGCTGCAGGCTGCAGAGAAAGTTGCTATGCGCTATTTTTTTCCCAAGAAGTTAACGGGGAGAGAATGGACAGGAAATTTGATACAAGGATTTGTTTGCAAAGTTAAACAGTAATATATTGTGCAACAAGTACAGAAAAACACCTATTTTACGGGAAGTAAGTACATGGAGTCTACTTAATTTTAATTTGAATTTTAACTGAAACTAAAATTATTAATGGTATTTAAAGTTGTAACGTTTTAATACTTAGGAGTCAGACAGAAGTCAGAGAACAGGTGATGAAGGAAACAAGGATATCAGGCTACTTATGCGATATCAAGTGGAGAATTAAATTTATGATTAGACCGCAGAAAAGAATACGCTACGTCCCTACATTCAATAATAGGGAAAACAAGAATATACAGTACCAGTAAAACCAGTAAAACAATAAGACAACAATAGAACATTGCAAACAGTGAAATTCATAAAAACTAGAAGAGAGTAGGACAACCATGTCAATCGACTAGGAAAAAAAGACTAATTAAAAAAAAAAAGCAAAAACCAAAACCCTAAGAATAAGCGTTCTCCGTCCTGGATAAATCCACAGATAGAATCAAAGTTTTATACCTATATCTTGTACAGTTTTGTTAATGTCTTTTGTCTTTTGGTATATTATTACAATTTTGTCATAGTGAAAAATTATTTGTAATAATAGATATAGTTATTTGTATATCAAGGTCGCGAAATCACTATTTAGCGTACCAAGAGAAAAATTGGCGTCGAGGCCGCTTGCGGCCGAGGCAACATAATCTTGAGGGCGCTAAAGGATTTCGCGGACAATGTGTACACAATATTTTTTGTGCAACCGGATGCGAAATAAGCATTTCGCAGCCGCAATACAGGCCGCGAAATTGGATTTCGCGACCGTTGTTATGGTAGCGGCCGCGAAATTAGGTAAACAATCACTTTGACATACTTGAGAATTTCATGGTTTTGTTTATCAAATGTCAATCCCATAGCCACCTTGAGAGCTAACATTCTGTTTACAATGAAACTGTTTAAAATTAATAAAATTTGTAATTAGGTACATTTTTTTTAGGGTTGCACAAAAAATATTTTTTTTTGGATAATATATTAAAACATAAGTTACAGAAGGCAACATATTCTAGTAAGAGTTACAAATTCGCTCACGAGCTCGCAGCAGCGAGTGGGTAAACGAACGAGTGCTTGAATAGGGGATTCCACTATTTTTAAAATATAATTTCATCTGAACGTATAAGTAAAACTAAGACTGTCGGTGAAAATTCGGTAAAAAAATCCTATTAATAAGCGAGTTATAGTCCTCCGAAATTTGAAAATATAGATGTGATGTCACGAATATAAGTTTAGATATCAAACTACTTTCTTGGTGGACCTAAATGTTCTTGAAATATATGCTATTTCTAAATTATATTTATAAAAAATAAATGAATATTATTATAGTGTACAAGTCTACATGATTTATAATTGGAAATGTATTTAAATTATTAAGTTTAATGCAAAATATTTATATTCAAATAAAAACTGTTTGAGAATTGCACTACTGGACTGATAGCTACGCCTCCGCTATTTGAATATCTCTACTTCCATTGGTAGTAGGCTCCGCCCCTAACTGGGTATTCGTTATATATTTATAGGCCGTCTTTAAGTCGCCAATCAAAATAATATATATGGATTTCATATGAGTGACGAGCAGCTATAACAAAAATCCCCTTATTTCCGAAGTATTTCAAGTATTTCGTTTTATTACTTTATTAATATTTATTATTAAGCATATACTTTCAATATTTTTTTCTAATTTCTCTTAAATAAGATAGACTGTCCGTATTTATTAAGTAAACTATTGTTCCACGTCCCCAGATCAACATCTCGTACACATAAGACCTTTTATTTGCCACTGTGTCATTCTAGCATTTTAGTTAAGTCACCTATTTATGCAATGTGTTTGTTGTACAATAACATGTAAACTATATTTTTTTTGTTTATTTACTTGTATTGGGATCTACCTGTTAAGTAATAAATCATTATTATTATTATTATTATTATTATTATTATTATTATTATTATTAAATCAATTGCACTGTAGTCCCCTATTGCCTTCTGTAACGTGTGTTTTATACTATTTTCTCTGTTGAGGCATTCATGTAGGTACATTATTTTTTCTAATAAAAAATATTTGTCAATTTCCATCAAGGGAAATTTTTGTTATAATTATTAGGTTAGTGACAGTGATTTGCGCCTTTTATTCGGTCCGTTGCATTGATATTTAGTGTATTTATTGCAGTCATGCCAATCTCAAATAACAAAATATCACCAGAAATCGTTTAAGAATGAAGCTCTTTCCAACATACGTATAGGATGTGATATTCTAATTCCGAAACAGAGAAAATTATATCTATATGTATTTGAATGATTTCTTAAGAATGTACTACGAGTACTTCTGATCATACGAGTCAAAATATAAGCCAATGATATCTTTCTCGTTTTCTCTCTCTCTCTCTTTATCAACCAGTGCCGGCTATGTCACAGCTTTCAAGAGCTTTCCATGGCGTGCAAAAACAACAGTATGTATTAGCAAAAATATGTTATTGATTTTTTCTGGATTTTTCTATTATTATTTAGATGTGTACTAAAAGAATTTTACTATTATATACACTAAATTTAATTAGAGAATAAAAGAAATACCATATACGAATTTTAGAAGTTCATTATCTTATTTCTGTTTTGCTAACCAGTATAAAAGGTGCAAACCCTTTTTCTGGCATACAGTTGGAAATAATTCTTGTTTAGGCATAATTCTAAGAATTATATGTTGGTAGATGGTTAGCAAATTACATTTTTACAAAGTAAACAAGAGTGGTATTTTATGTTTATAAAGGAAATTGCTTGGGGTTAGTGTTTATAATTTTTTCTCAGCAAATAAAAAGTTAAAAAAGTCAAATTAATTATGTATGAAAAGTTTTTTGCAGAAATAATTTGAGATCAGAAAAATGTAATCTCACGTCACAACGTTAAAATTTCATATTGGGATAAAACAAATCAAAAAACACTATGCATTTTACAGTAAAATTATAATTAAAATTTTATCTGGATGCTGGAATTACATTTCGAAAAGGTTTTATTTAGTTATTCAAGAATAACTAAATAAAACCCTTTCGAAATATGTAGGTAATTCCGGAATCCAGATAAAAATTTATAATTTTACGAGTCCCAGATATTTCTTTTTATAATTTAAATATTTTATTCTAAAATATCTTTTTATTTAGTACGAGGTTCATGCTAGATTTATTGAGAATAAGACACATATGGTTCATAGTTTTTAGAAGTTTATTTTAAATATGTTCAAAGTATTTCCCTTCCACTTCTAAAAAGTTCTCAACCAATTTTCTTTTCAAAGCTTTCAAAATAATCACGAATCATAAATGTGTCAGTATCTTATTTTTCATATATTTGATTTTACATTTGCTAATAAATTTACCAGGTGACCTATTTTTGAATTTTGAATGCTTTTACTGTCACATGTATTTTCATAATAACAAAATTAAAGTAGTATCTTACAAAGTACAATAGACAACGGCATCAGAGTATACAAGGAAAGATGATCACCTTACTATGGATCTCATCACACAAAAACATCCAACCTTGGCCAACCCTAGAAAACAGAAAACAGCAAACACTTACTAAGCAGACTCAGAATTGGACACACCTTGCTCACACACAAATATCTATTGACTAAAGACGAACAACCCATTTATGAAAAGTGTAATGTATATAATATAACAGACCTTTTCAATTTAAAGAGATGGAAGATATGCGCAATGGGGATCTATGGCGTTTGTTTCTAAAAAATTTAGACGTAAAATGTGAGAATATCTCAGATAACTTTAAAAAGTCTTACTGAAATCAGTTACAAAAGCTTTTATTGAAGTGAATACAGGTGTTTTAATGACTGCAATATTTTTGACGTTTCGTTTGACAGCCCAACTGGCAGTTGTTCGCGCCATTTTCTTACTATTTGCAGCGATAGAAAGAGATAGCCGTTAACGTGAAAAGGTCCTTTATAGACTGTCAAAAATACAATTCACAAAGACAAACACACCAAATCGCAAACAAACTTAAAGACAACCTTAAAAAATCTGATGTGGCAAGCACATTACCTTTCGTCAGTTCTATATATTTTATACAAATTCCATACAGACAGTTTCTTGCGAAAGATTCTATATTTTCAGTACATTACCTTCCCTCAGTTCCTCAGTTCTATAAATTTTGTACAAATTCCATATAGAAAGTTTCTTAGAATTGTTTCTATATTTGCAGTAAAATTAATAACACAAACATACTATGTCAATCGCACTTGACATTGACATCTGTCAATCAGAATTTTTTAAATTATATTAGCTGTTTCCACTGTTATTGCATAGCTGGCTGCTATATGAAGAAACTTAATGTCTTTATAATTTTTTAACTCAATGTTCATTGAATATAAAGTATAAAATGTATTCAAATCGTATAGAGAATAAAATGTTCTTTAATATTTATAATAACATTAAATGTGAAAAAATGATATTTAACAGCGTTTTTTCAAGAAAAACTGTAAAAATCTTCAAATGAGGGTACTTCCGGTCGACGATTTATAACCAAAATCTAATCAGCTCTTCATATGGATGTAACAAAGAGAAATACGAAAGAATTATAATTTTTAGAATTGCGGTGTTGGAGTTATCGACGGAGAAAAATCGTCACACACACACGCACACGCACGCGCACGCGCGCACACTCACACACACACCCACACCCACACACACACCCACACACAAACACATACATACATAAATACACACACACACACACACATACACACACACATACGCACACACACACAGACACACACAAACACACACACAAACACACACACACACACACACACATACAGACACACAACACACACACACACACACACACACACACACACACACACACACACACACACACACACAGACAGACATACAGACATCATCGCAAAAATAGTAAAATCGTATTCTAGGGACTCTAAAACGTGCTTATTCATTAAAAACTCACCATCAAATTTTTTGATCAAAAACAATACCTTCCTTACCTAAAGGTATGACGGAAGGTAAAAAGACTTAAAACCCCAAAGAATCATTATAGAATTTCTAAATAATGTAAAGTTAATTAATAAAATATACATTAACAAATGTAATAACTTTAACCAAAATCGAATGTACCGGGGTACCAGTGACTAACAGTCGAAGTGCCTCTCAAATTTTCCAATAAAAAAATCTGATGTGGCCAACACATAACCTCTCGCCAGATATTTTACCTGGTTGTACGCATAACACGAAAAATATTTTTAAATACAAATACATATATTCATGTCGCACTACAAAATAATTCTCACATATATTTTCAAAATCTATGGGATATTTTAAAATAAATTATGTACAATACATACATTTTCTTTATATTCAATATCCTGAAATTTTCTTTTTCTACTTTCCTTTTCTTTTTCTTTATATTCGTCATTTTTTCGCAAATTCCTTTTATATTCTTTTTTACGTATATTCTTTTGCGTTGTTGACTTTTTTTTATTTTCAAAATCTTCATAATAATGTACAAATATTTTTGACAGAGGCATACAAATATTTTTGGCAGTGACATTTATGTGTCAATTACAAACATTTGAATTTCTTGCCTTGTAGTAGTTTGATCTGATATTTTTTACATCAAATTATTTTATATGCCTTATTTCTTTATCTCTAAATCTATAGAAGGTATAATAATGAATTTATATTTATCGAATAAAGAATTTAACATTCTTTAATATAAGTATTTACATAAATTTTCGATAAATAATATTTAGATAATTTTTTTCTTGTAACTACTACTTCCGGTTGTCCAATTGTTACTAAAACTGACTCGACTCTTCCCATTATTGTTTTGAGATATAGTGAATCCAACATCCACACACATCCACACTAGGGACCTTAAAACGTGCTTATTCATTAAAATCTGGATAAGCGATTTTTAGCATGAATACAATACCTCTCTTAGCGAGAGGTAAAAAGTAGTATCTTACGTACCCCCATGAAAATAAATAACACTGTTGAATTTGACAGAATGAGCTAAAATAACTGTACCTGATTTTCTTACACTCAATGCTTTTTGTTTAGCATACTGAGCAGAACAAATAGAATGTTAGGTTTTGGATAACTCAGTTCACCGTTATGCCCTTTGTGGTATTATGATCGAGTTTCCTTAACTCCTAAATGGAGCCATTTCGAGAGCACATTACATATATCTGGTGAGGAACATGGGACAGGAATTATTCCTGTTTGAATGATCGATTCATATTACTGCAGTTAGAGTCCTTAGTGAATGACCCAACCTTTGATTACCTGTTCCTATTGTAACCAATGCGGCAACTACCGAATGTTATAATTATATTTGTGATCATTAACGATAAAGAAAATATTGTAATGCAACCAACATTATTATGTATGTAAAGTCGTTGCATTCTAATTTGATAAAATGCATGATACTGGAGTACTTTTCTGATATAACTGTTCACACAATTTATTTTTTCTACGGTCTATATACAAAGTAGCCATTTGCGCTCTCTTTTGTCGACGCAAAATGTCAATTTTCCGCTCAACGCAAAATGATACTTTATCGTTATTTTTAATTCTTCAATCTAATCTAAGCATTTTATACTTTCGTTTTTGTAAATGAATCCCCTATTTTATTGTCACAGCAGTGTGGCATTTTGTTTTGTTATGTAATATACCGACAGAGTAGTTATATGTCAGATTGATTTGTGAAGGTGGTAAATGTGTAACTACAGTGCCATTAGTTCCTGACTAAACGTTTCCATTAAGAATGTAGACAAGTGACATTTCTTCACATTGTATAATTAGAAATTTGGACAGCGAGCGTTTTTTCTACTTTGTCGCGCATGGGCGGCAAAGTGACATTTTACGTTGACAAAAGAGCGCAAATGGCTACTTTGTATATAGACTGTAGAAAAATTAAATTTCATCCAATAGTTTATGATACGATCAACGGAGTAGTTATTTTTATATCAAGGGTCGACAAAGTCTTCTTACGTGAAAGTTTGCCGAGTGCGGAGATCTCCATGTGCACGTAATCTTTTAGGACAGGTGTTATAAACCTAACCTAACTTGTCAGTAATTTTGTTTATTAATTCATATGAATTTGAAGCTTTTTTACCAAACATAATTAGGGAAGAAGGAAATTACGAAAATATGATTTTACATGTTAAATCCCTAGGTTCCGGTATTCGAGTCACCAACCTGTATTCATAATGTGACTAAACATTGTTTCCTCTGTACTGCAAAAGTACAATTTTGTAGTTACGATCTTACTAAATGCAGACATTGATATTGAAATAGTTATTTACATACCAAGTGCGTGAACGCTTGGTTCCCGGATAAGTGTTGGGCGGCGCGAGCTTGCGAGCGTTGCCATAGAACGATTCCGGGAACCAAGTTCACGTATGTGGTTTGTACAATATTTTTTGTACGAATAATATGAAACTAATAATTAGTAATATGTGTTCAAATACTTTTATTTATTAAAACTTTATTACATAACACTGCTTTGTAGCTAATTTCAGAGTCATGTGTCAAATTTAAATTCCAATTATTTTAATGTTTTTTTTTATGTAATGTAGCTTTAATCATGGTATCTAAGTAACTATTTATTACTTACCAAGTATTGCACTTGTATATAGCAAATTTAAACTTAATAAACTTGTTAAATTTCTTATTGTTTTGTTACAATTTACATTACGTTTGTTGGTTATGTTTTACCGACTTCCCGAGTGCTCTATCTTGCCGACTCCCGCCAAGCAGAAATTGTTGCTAATATTGTGAACCAAATGCACTAACTTTATTATTTTAAAATTAAATTTCATTCAATATTCCATCATTTTCTATTATTATTATTATTAAGCGAAAGAATATTTGACAAATTATACTTTTTTATTATAAATATATTTCTTTATGAAATGTTTTAGAAATAGGAGAGACCTGGGAAATTGACGTTTCGGACGTTGCTTAGGCGACGCGAAACAACACATTTCAATGATGACAACGAAAAGTATTTTTATTTTGTTCATTATACCTTTAAACAAAAATACAACTAGTAACACTATAAGTTTCTTATTTAAATAAATATTTTAGAAACTAATTTTCTAATTTGGTGCTATGATAGAGGACTTAATTGTTCAACAATAATAGAGGATTACAGCTCAATCGAATTAAGAGAAATTAGTAAAAAATAGTGAAAGTAGATGCTTAATAATGAATATTAATAAAGAAATAAAATGATATAATTGAAATATTTCGGAAATAAGGATGTTTTTATTTTAGCAGCTCGACACTCATACGAAATCCATACATATTATTTTGATTGGCGACTCAGCGACCACCTATAAATATATAACGAATACCGAGTAAGGGGGTGGAGTCTACTACCAATGGAAGTAGACAAATTCAAATAGCGGACACGTGGCTACCAGTCCAGTACTGAAATTCTCAAACAGTTTTTATTTGAATATAAATTTCTTGCATTAAACTTAATAATTTTGATACACTTGCAATTATAAAGCATGTAGTACAGTATTACAATATTAATTTGGTTTTTTATAGATACATATTAAAAATAGCATACATTTCAAGAACATTTTAGATCCACGAAGAAAATTTTTTCACCGGATTTTCACCAATAGTCTTAGTTTTACTTATACTTTCTGATGAAATTATACAAAAAAATGGTGAAATCCCCTATTGAGGTTTTTATTATTGGTTTCTAGAATATCTCTGGCTTTTCTAATTAATCTGTGATTGAGGCGTGAAGGTCTTACAATAATTTTTAACATAAACATTTTAGAACATAACCTAAAGGTTGTATTATGAGTTTTGAAAGATTTTAAAATAATTTTACTGTTTATGTTTTGTGTCCTCTCCTCCAATATGAAATTTCGATCTTCCTTGGTAGCCTTCGTCTTGCAAGGATTAAATCACATACAACACACATATTTTCCATTACAATACACGTTCAATCCGTTGTCTGCAGCAGCTAGCAGTATTACATTATAGTATGGAGACGGTGTGGGTACGGACACAGGCCCAGTTAAATGCAATTACTTGTCTCCTTCTCGGGAAATCTCTCGTTAGGATTTTTATTTGCTGATAAAATTTATGTTCTGTTTTATGAAGTTATTGTATGGAGTTTTCAAGTTTTGAGCGAACAGAGAATTTTAAATTCCTTTAACAAGTGAAACATATTGAGCTGATTTAAAACGAGTTTTATTATTTATTTTTCTACACCCGTAATAATCAGTATATTTCAATCATTCGCGTGTCTAAAGTTGTCCGTATTACAATGGGCAAAAAAGTAAATACAGAGAACAGAAAACGTCCATTACTTTTTATTTCATTATATTCTTGTATTTTTGTTATTATTATGGTTTTCAAGTCTGTCAAAAGATAGAATTCAAACTATGATAATTTTCTGCGGTTATGTCACATTGCCATTTATTTCTTTTAATGTAATACGAGGGTCACGCTAGAATGGGCTACTTGTGTGACAATTTTTATTTAATATTTTTGAAGACACGATAAAAACTTGTTACCCATATTTTTTTTTACTATTTCACTCATAAATTTATAAGCCAATCCAAATTCAGGATTCTACCTAGTTACCAAGTTTCATTTCGACAAAACACCGACACAAAAATTTTATCGCATTCTTTAAACCAATAAGATGTCGTATTTTTACAAGTGAGTTTTGATAAGCGAAAATTTTTTGACGTTTTAGAAACGTATTGTTTACATACCTGTCAAAGTGTGTATATTTTCAGTGTTATCAGTTTTTATTAAAAACGAGTCGATTTGGGCAGGAATCTATTTAAAATGTTGAAAAAGCAAACTTAAATATAACACCTCAAAACACAATAAAAATTAGAAGATTTTTGTAAAGAAAAAAATCATAAATGATTTCCTTATTTTTATTTTGGAAATAGTCATCGGAATACCATTCGGGTTAAATTTTATCCTGGAAAAATTTTCCGATTGCTTTACTCGAGCCTGTTGTCAATTTATCCCGTGATATTGATCAAAAATCACTCGTTTGACAGCTCGTGATTTTTTTGTCAATGTCACTCAATAAATTGCTAGGCAACTAGCTCTCGTAACAATCTGGAAAATTTTCCGGCAAAAATTTACCACTTATGATATTATATATGACAAAATCTTCATTAATTGGCCAGAAAAAAATAATGAAATTTGTATGTAATGTATGTTTGTAATGAATGTCCGTAAAGCCATAGTATCGGTATGCCCCATAGAAACGTCATGTGCGGGTAATTTAAACATGATAGATCATCTGTTTGACGTTTGAAGAATGGTTTGGAGGTTAATATTTTACTTTGTCATTCAAATCCTGTACGAATATAAGCTAAGTCAAAATCCTTCGAATTTCTGCTTAAGAAATCGAAATACGTAATAAAAGTAACATAAACCACGCAAATTGCAAATAATAAACAAGAGAGACTAATTAAAACTCGCACTCGCACGCCATCTACAGGTTACTTTTCTTAAATATGCTTTCCTTTCTCCAGTTCAAAATAATGACGTCACAGAAAATGATCTTTATTAATTTACTAAAAAAACATAAAAATAAAATTTATATTTTTACTTACGTGTTCAACATAACTTTAGGTATATAGTGATAGGTATTGGATTTTAAATAAGTTTAATGTAGTTTCCTTAATACACTAGTACACTTCATCATTCTTTCCTTCTACTTCGTAAAAACTCCAAACCAATATTCTTTCCGAATGCTTTTAAAATAATCATGGAAAAAAAACCTTCTACCTGTTAATATTTATAAGTCCAATAATTAGCCAAATATTACACAACACATTAACAATTCAGGTGAGTATGGTGGGTGTTCTATTACTTTAATATTTTTTTTGCCAAAACCTGAAGTGTACCTTCAAAAATACTGTCTGGTTAATTGTAAATTCTATATTTATTAGAACTATTTTTTTTAATATTATAGTTAAGCATTTATTCAAATAAAATGGAAAGCGCAAACAAAATAAGAAGATACAGCCATTAATATCGTTTTTTACCAAGCACTTTTTCATAAATAACTTAAAAATTATAAAAAAAGTCACTTAGATTTTTTAAATTTTAATGCTCCATTTTATATTTATAGTTTCTTCCGAGATTATTAACGCGAAAAGTTTACTGTTTGTAGTATAATAATAAGTTACACTACCACACTACCCGGTAGGTAGATTCGAACAGAGGAACTTTAGGTGCAAACGTAAACAAGAATTATGCACAGTGCTTTGCTATACACAGTTATTGCATCTACCGTTGATGTATCTCTGTTGTAAATAATAAATTTCAGCCCAATTGGGAATTAAGGAACTAATCAATACGAATTGGTTCCATCGGAATCAAACTTAGGTTATTAGTTTTATAGTTTACATATTTTGCCATTGCATCATCTGTATTGCAAGCGCAGTATAGTTTGTAAGCCAATATTTTCGCTTCGCCATATGTAAGTATAATCACAGATCTCATAACTGCAACAGCTGTCAAAATTATTGACTTATTTTCTGATCTATGATACTCTTTATAAAGGAAAAATGGATAATGTTGAAAATATATTACTGTATATATATATCTGCATATGTGAATATAAAATTTGTTGTATTATATAACTTTAAAATGCAAATTGAGTGTTTCACATCATTTTGAGTTTTGTAAACTTGTCAAAAACTGGTAGTGTAGCATCGAAAAGGAGAGAAGTAAGTTTACTCAGAACAACTCAGATCAGTTGTGTTAAAAAGGACAACGATTTCCTGAGTTTGAAGTGATGAAATGAGCTGAGATTTTGTCCAAAAAGAATACAGCTAATATATGCCATTCGCAAAACTGAAGTCTGTTATGTGTTGAAAACATTAAACTTTTTGCACATGGCATGGATATAACTATTGCTTTTTTAAACATTGTCATATGGACACTGCGTACTGTTATGTGTTATAATTTCGAAGATATAGAAAATTTACAAATGACAATATCTTTATGTCAACCACAAAATAAAATAAATTAATAAATAAACCATAGGTAAGTCACTACAATGTGTGTGTATTCTCTATTCGTAAACGCATTTTGACAGAATTTTAAGTTTATTACTAATGTCAAAATTTAATTGCAACAACTGACAGGAGTGGCAATTGCTAAACAAATTTTTTTATAGCTATTTCTACTGCATTAACTTATAAGAAAAATAGTTGGAACGACTCGTCAATTTAGAGGGTTGAAAAAAATGCTAAAAAATATGCGATTTCGAGAAAAAGTTATTAACAAATATTGTTGCTCTCGACGAGTTATATTACTGGTTAAATTTAATGTACTTATTTCATTTACACCCTGAATATAATTTTAATATGAGTATGCGACCGAATGCACTGGTTTTGGTTTTGAATACCTAAATTTAACCTGGACTGCAGTTAATTATTTACTACACTAAAGTAGGTAAACTCGTAATTTAAGTACCAGACGTTAACATAAATGCACATTCTCAATTTTATTCACATATAACTTTTTTTAATACCTATCTTTTATTCACAGTAGCAACAACGAGTACCGACATCTACGTTTATCGTTGAATTCTGCATTGGAATTTTCATCTAAAAATAATTTTAATTTAGAATTTCTTTGTAAAAGTTTTATACTGCTTGGGAGTTATGTCTACAAAACTTTGGTCTTGTCATAGTGACATTGTTCTTGTCAAAGTGACATGCACACATATCAGCTGATTCCAAGCACTTCAAGGTTGCTCGAGTCACGTGTCTGCTCGCGCCCTATAAATAGTTTATGTTAATTTATATATTATACTTAAATTTTTTTTTTCATTTATAAATATGAATATATGATTTATATTTATGAGTAAAAGTATATATTTTAAGGTATATTATTGAAATTGTTATAAAACATAAGGAATTTTATGAAAATGAAATGCAGTCTTGAAGAACTTCTTGATTTTTCTGGTAATTAAAAAAATAGCTAGGTACTTGATTTTTTCATGTAATTGAAAAATAACTACTTGATTTTTCAAGTACTTGAAATTGTAACTACTTGACTTGACTTGACTTGACTTGAGCTTGACTTGATTTCAAGTGATTTTTCTGGTAATTAAAAAAATAACTAGGTACTTGATTTTTTCACGTAATTGAAAAATAACTACTTGATTTTTCAAGTACTTGAAATTGTAACTACTTGACTTGACTTGACTTGCTGCTATTACTTGACTTGAGCTTGACTTGATTTCAAGTGAAGTCAAGTCAAGTAACTTGAATATCAAGTCAAGCAGTGATCCTCGAGTTTTATTGTATTTTGGTTCTCGAAATTTGTATATTCGTTATCGTTGTGCTGGCGTTGTGAAATATATTGTGGTTTCTACGTAATTTGTCGATGTTGTTATGTTTGTTAAGAACAATATTAATTGTGAAAATAATAGATATCGATTATTCCAAAGAAATATCAAATGTATTTGAGGCTGCACATGGTAAATTAGTTTCAAAGTAGTCAAAAGACGTATACGAGAAAGAATACGGAAGTTTTCGAGTGGCAGTTTTCAAAAAATATTATTAATCGAATTTGTTGTGTTGTCGGTCATTTATCCATAAACTAAGATTTTGATATGTTTGAATAGCTGTTGTATGGCAACTTTATAGGCCCTCGGGCGATAAAATCCAAATTGCGCACGCTTTTGAGGGCAGATAATCAAGTTTATGGTTCCAAAAATAAAATAGCTTTCGTGATTAAATTAAATTGGAAATATGCATCAATAGTAACCAATTAATAAGAAAACTACTTATATTACAGCCGAAGTTTTGATTGCCATTTTCATACAAAACGCACCTGGTTTCTTTAATGGCATAGCATCATAAAATTCTAACTAGTATTATTTGGTTTACTATCGTTATTTCCTGCATTAATTTACTTAAAAATAGAGGTGAATTTTAAAAAGGCAACAGCAAAAGACTGGCACATAGAATTTGGAATAGAGAGGATATATGAAGCGGATGTTAAGAGCATAAAAAATTGAATATTTGTAAAACTAGTAACTTTAGGTCTATACCTACGTTTTCAACTTCAGAAAATATAAATTCAATTCTGGAAAAAAGTTTCTCCCATTTCAGAAAAAGTCATATCAATTGCACTTGACACTAACATCTGTCAATTAGCATTTTCTTATATAGTAGCGCTTTGTATGGTTATGGCATAGCTAACTGCTTTATGAAATTTAATTTCTTTATAATTTTTACCTCCCGCTACCCTTGGCAAGGGAGGTATAGGAATCGTGCTAAAAATTGCATATCGAGATTTTGGTAAATGACCACGTTTTAAGGTCCCTAGAATCCAATTTTAACATTTCCACGATGATGTCTGTGTATATGTGTGTATGTGTGTGTGGATCCTCCACTCTAACTCAAATATTATCATTCAGAAAATTTTGAAATCTTATATTTCGAACTTTTTCTGTATTGGAAAGAGCCCATTAGATTTTGGTGAAAATCGGATAACCGGAAATGGCACTTTACTGGAAACTCCAAATAGTTTTTCTTCGAAAAATACCTTTAAATGTTATTTTTTCGAGATTAATGTTATTATAAAATTTAAGATTATTAAATTTTCTACAGATTTGCTTTAATACTTTTTCTATATATTTTATGGATAAATTTATAAAATTATCTATAATTTAAATCCCAGAGTCTACGCTTTAAACAAACAAAACGCAGTTATTCAAATGTATGTAACTGACAGATAAATGTCACTATCAAAGAACTAATCATTTCAAAATAATATTAGTAACGTTTTAAAAAGGAAAATATAAATAGAACAATAGAAAAGGAATTTAATACAGTTTCCAGTATAAGTAAATATGTAGGTATGTATTTAGATTAATAAAAATTAACGATTCACAAAAATGTTTAAGCTAATTCTCATTTTTGAATTAGTGAATTCTATTCTATCCCGGTATTTAAAATTTAATCTTCATTTTATTATAGCTCCGCTGGCTCTAATCTTAAAATGAAGGTACTTCTGGTTGACCTGTTATAACCAAAATCTTATCATCTCTTCACATGGATGCAAAGAAAAGGAATACGAAAAAAATATAATTTTTTGAATTGTCGTATTTGAGTTATCGGATCCGAAAAAATCGTCACACACACAAACAAACACAATAGTAAAATTTTATTCCAGGGACTCTAAAACGTGCTTATTCATCAAAAACTCACCACCGAATTTTTTGAAATGAAATATTTATTTAATACCAAAATAACACAAGTAATGATTATCGAAAATAGTATAACGCAAATAGCATAACTATCGAAAGCAAATATTTATCGTGAATTTGAAACTTCTGTTTTGCACTATTCGCAATAATAATTTATAGCAAACAAGAAATGCAGTTCAGGCTGGATTATAAATTCCAAAACATAATAAATTTATTACCAGGTGCATAATATAAAGTGATAAAATAAATCTCTCCCCTAAATAGCAAAATTAACCTAAACTCGTAAAAACTTATTTATCGTTAGCTACAAATTATTATAGGTCCTATAAAAACTTACAATCTGTTCCTGAAGCCAAGACATGGATTTAAATTAATAAATATCTCCTCTCAAATTCCTTTTTATTGTCTTTTCACAGTGTTTGAGAAATAAAATCCATCTGTTTGAAGTTTAGAGTAATAAAACTATTATCCTTCACCTCCACTGTATCAAAACATTCATCTTTGTTTCCGTTGTCATATGTTTTACAACCAATAAAATGTGGTCATTCTGTGTGACCTACTTTATACCTTGAGTGACAGACCGTTGAATAATTTAATTGAATTAGTATGTCGCAATGTCACGAAATATTAATAAAATAAATAAATCTTTAAACGGTAATTTTAAATTTTGCGACCTAGCGGAAGGTTAAATATTATGATTAATGAAGCAAAAACCGCGGTAATTTTTGGATTTTAATTAATATTTTCTCATTTTAAATGTGATTAATTATTAACATAAATTGGTGTAATTATATGAGTAAAGTTAGTACTAATTATTTATAAATTTTAATTATTAATTTGCTATTAAAAATATTGTTATCTATTTGAAATTGGTATAAAATAAAATATCAACAATGAGCTCGCTTTATATTTTTATTTCGTTATCAAATTAAATATCCTTAGGTAATATCTATTTGGCACTTAAAGTAATTAATTAAAAAACAAACATTTTCAATCGCTTTGAAACACTATCACTTACGAATTTTTTTCAAAACTCGTACCTACGCCACCGTCTTCAACTTAAATCTTAAAAATCTTAAAATTTGGAATTCTACTTTGTCTTTTTCTGTGCCGATGTATAGATTAAGCAATTTTTATTTTTCTGTTTGCCAGATTAAAATTACTTTAAAAATATTTACGAAGGCCCGATCCTACCACACCTAAGAAAAGAGTAGATGGCGCTTGAGAGTCGACCGTTTTTACATTCAATAAATGAATGATTTAAATTCGTGATACCCAACTTTGTCAATAATAAATATTTTTATCTGTAAAAATGTACAAGACCTGAATATTAAAAATCTGGTGTGGCCAACACAATACCTCCTGCCATTTACCGTCCGAGTCGCAAAAAAGATTAAGCTAAACCTTATTTTTGGATTTGCGAATTTTACTCTAATTTTGGCAGTTTATTTCTTAAAATATAGTCTAATCCAAGTAACTACCTTACGGTTCATTAGTTGGAAGACAACAATAAAAAAATCCATAGTAAACATACAAAGTTACCTTTAGTTGTTAACAATAACACAGAACCCTGTTTTATTTACATATAACTTGACAGTTATTTGCTACTGAGCGTTCTATTGCTTTAAGAAAATTCTTATTTTTGTAGGACTACGAGTAGCTAAAGGAGGTAAGTGCAGCATTTTTCACGAATATCCTGAAATAAAAGAGGTAATAGACACAAAAACCGTTTTTGTCCACTTCTACTTGCAGTTACCCACTTAGGCCCACTTTTACAATTGATGGATAAACAATGGTATAGCTATAACTTTATCCTAGTAATTATACCATCGATAAACAAGACTGTCTTTTACAATGCATTTTTATCTATCAGATAGTTATACCAAGAATTACGTTAAATCACTTTAGGTTGGTACTGACACAATAAAATTATCTTCTTGTTAGACTATTTTTCTTCAATATTGTTATTATTTCTATATTCTAATTTACATTTTTCACGATGTTAGATGATATAACTAATATTTTTGATTCTGACAGTGATGATGAAATACTTGATTGACGTCTGTCAAACGTATGAATAACAACACATCGTTTGTGTTTATGTGGTATCCATAAGAACAAGAGATAAAGTTATCCGAGGTTTATACGACCGATTTCCATAGGATAAGAAATACTTGTGTTTATTCTATCTGTGGTTTATCCGAGGTTAGTAAAATACAATTTTCAATTTTATACCTCGTATAGCGTTATACGAGATTTATCCAATGATTGTAAAAGTGGCCCTTAATCCATAAAACTCAGTAATATTTGTTGTAATTATTGGCTCTTTTATCCATTAATATCAGTTACGATTTTTGTTTAATACAAATATAACCTATAAAATATACTGCCAAAAATGTGTTAAAAGCATTATGTTCGACTTTAAAATAATTTTAAATTTACTTAAAATGTACTAAATATAAACATCACTCGGCCATTACTTTCATTTTGTAATGTTTTGATGACGTGCCTTCTCTTAATAATTTTTTTTGCTATAAGGGCCGGTATTTCCATCTTCGTATACTTTATACGATACGATAACTTCTGTCGGATAAATGAACAATATCGCATCAAAAATGACATTCAATATAATTTACATCATTTATGGTTTTATTTCGATGCGATATTTTATCATTTATCTGACGGATAGTTAGAAATACCGGCCCTAAGAACAATTTTGCAACATAACCGCTGGTTAGCAGTAATTGTCACTAACAAGAGGTGGTAGAAGTAGGCCTAAATTGTGAAGATTTTTATAAATTTTGGTTTTTGTACTAATATATTTCACTACTTACTACTACATCGGTCTTCCACAGCCAAAATTAATTAGAGCTTGATTTTATTGAGAGAATTTCTGTAGAAGGAAAAAAATTCGTTGATGTATGTCATGTCATGTCATCACAATAAGTCTTAGGCTGGCATTACCATCACAAGAACAACATTCGATCCAATAACACGTTTCATTTTTCACACAGAAATACGAGGGTCAGTCAGTATATAAATCACTGGCTAATGGTTCTTCCGCATGCAATACAATAAATGAAATAAAACTTCATATCCGGCAAGAATTGCTATGATTTTCAAACCTTCTATCAAATTATCACCCATAATGCGTGATCCTTTGCTACATTGTTATGCACAATCATGTTGTTGTCATTTACAATCGTGAATTTCCCGCTATTACAACCTCAAAGGGTAAAGAAGATGCTTTGCAATTTGCAATATCATGCATGACAAGGAAATTTCTTCAAGCGTAATTGAGATGTATGTATAGTAAAGAGAGATGTATTAAAATGATTGACAAAATACGAGAATAAATTGAAAAATTATTATTTTTTATTTTTTTGCGAGGTTATGTAAGCTGTCATTAGTGCCTGAAAAATTTTACGTTAATCCACTAATTTGTGATTTAAATAGAATTTTTTGAATTAACAAGTGTATTGCCTGAGTGTTAGGTCGCGAATTTTAAAATGGCACAAAATTGACCCCTGTGGTGCACTCTCCACGCCAGCAATGAGTGCCTGTGAAGTGACGCCTGGTAAGCGCCCGCACGGTACAAATATTTCATCATTACTGATTCTGTGTACCAAGCAGATTGGCACACCCAGCAATGGGTAATAAGCCGTGATGATATATTTATATTTATTTATTGACTATTTTTAAAATTGAAAAAGTAGAAAACCGTGCAGTGATCAAATACCTGCACAAAAAGGGCTTAACACTAAAGCAAATTCATGAAGACATGGTAAATATTTTTTGGAACAACATGCCCTTTATACAAGTTGTTTCTATACTTATGGAACAATCTTTAAGGGTATATACAGAGTGATCACGCGAGAATGAAGCAGAAATTATCTCCGTTATTATGGGAGATAATGATTATTTTCAAATAAGCAAATTTATTATAAAATATACGGAACAACATGTCGTAACAAGAAGCGTCCTATTTCTTCCGGTTCCGGGGTATTTGAAATTTCAAATGGAACATATTATATTTCTTTATATTTTTGAAAAGTATACATAATTTGATTTTCACTCAAATTATTTTCCTCATATCATTATCATTACTGATAAAATTTACAAAACACAATAATGGCCCGTACCACGATCACGGTTTTAACTAAAACACTATTTTAAGAAATGTCAAATTCAAATTTCAATAATTTATTTCTCCTTTATGTTTAAAGAACGATTTTAAAAAAAATATACATCACTGAACTTAGTGTAATTTATGCCCGAGATTTCCATTTCCTAATAAAGTTTTTAATAAATTTATTTAGCGAGGTAAATAGTATTTACCAGTCGACGACATGTTTGCCAGTCGAGCGAATCAGTTAAGTCCATGGTCAAAGTTATTTGTCTCTCGAAATGCCTGTAAGATTTTTTTCACTTATTTTTACCTACTCATTTTTCTTCCAGAAATTTTCGTTGAAAATTGATACATTGAATCATTGAAACAAAGGAACTTATGGAAAATTTAAGAAGAAAAACGCTGTCATCCTCATAATGTTAACCTTTAAATGGAAATATTTATGAAATGAGGACAATTTTAAAGAACTTAATTCAAAATCATAAATTATAAGCAAATATTTCACGTAAGACACAAGTGTAGAATATCTATTTGTTGGTATTTCACAAAATTGGGAAGTAAGGGGGCTATTTACGCCCCGTCGTCAATAGAAACCGATACCTAGACGATAAAATGAAAATATATCCCTACATACGGTACTTATATACTACAGTGTGTTCATAAAATTCCTAATTCCGAGTAGGCTAGGAACAGTGAAACGTATTCAAAAGTCAAGTTGTCAAAATTGATCTTGAAATGAAATACAATAAAGAAGTATATAGTAAATTGACATTCGCCGTTTTCTAATTTATTTCCATTTTTAAAATAAGATTCAAGAAGAAAAGCTTTGATTTCTTTAAATAACATTTTTGACAATATCTCTTGTCAAATTGACATTTAATTAAATATTTTAAAATTGTCATTCGTTTCTTTATTCAAAGCCAATTTTTTTGAACACACTTTATTATTGCAAATGGAAAAATAATATTTATATGTATAGTTTCACCTTCTGATTGTTATTAGGTAGCTTATAAATACGGTCATTTGACACATAAACTATTAGCTAAATGACACAATTAATAAAATTTAATCACCTAATAAATAATTTATTTGGCATATACCTATTAGCCAGTCTAATGTAGAAGACTTTTTTTTTAATTTATAAAGATTAATATGATGAAAAATGAAAAATACGGATCATATATTTTACTTCCAACATTCTTTTCATTAAAGAATGAAAAAAATAATATAACGCTTCGCTCTAGCATTTCCAAGGGTTACATTTTTCAAATTAATTAAACTTGTTAGTAATATTTTCAATATGTAAAGTCCTTAGATATAATTTGACTATCTTATAGAAGTTAGTAATACCATTATTATCGTATCTCTGTTGTTTGTTGTTTAATATTGATATTTAGTTGCAAAATGTGATGCAGTATGGTGGCTATTGAGTAAATAAGTAAGAACTTTCACTTGGGTGTAAAACTAAGTTTGTGAAGTTTGGAGATTACCCAACTAATTATCCCCGAGTCAGGAGCACATGTTCGATTAATTTGTTACTCGGCTACCGAACTGAGCCACTCAAGGACTATCCAATACTCATCTTCAACAACATCCAAAAACTTCTTTTTATCTAATAAATTTACATGACAAGAACTAAAAAGTTCTTTTATTACTCTCGTGATTATGATTTATAATCTGATGATTATGGAACATGAATTTAAAAAACTGTAAAAAAAATTAGAAAAGAGTTTTTTGAAATATTGTATTTGAGATTGTAGAAGAATTTTCGAATCATGATTTATTTATTTAAGTATAAAGAAAGTTTGAATTAAGTTTTTAATGAACAAGCCTCTCCTTTGGTTATAATTTACCGCTGATATAAAGAGTTTGAAAGAAAGGAATTTTGTTCAGCACCAAAAAGATATAGAGTGTTCTACAACTGTTATCGAAAAAAAAAAAAAAACATTGCTACTCTTAAGAAAATAATCGAAGAAGGCAATGCAGCTACTTAAGCAGTAAAAGCGCATCAACTGAATATTGGATCCTCAATAATTAGTAGTATCATAACCGACCACCATGCAAAAATTGTCACTCGTTTTGTGCCACATTTTTCTGATTTCCAAAAAGTTGAACGTTTGAGAATTGCCAAGAAATTTTAACGCTATTACATTGTGACGGGGCGGAAACCAAGTTTTTTCAAAAATTGTGACAGGTGGCGAAATTTACATTTTTTTTTTTGGATGTATTTTGTAATAAGACGAGGGTAAGCGCAATAACAGATAAATAACTTTTTATAAACTCTTCTTAATTATAGTTTCAATAATCATATTTTAACTCTGTTTATCTGTTTAAGTTATAAATGTTAAAATTCAGTTTAGAAATTCTTATCGTATTATGATAGTCACGACATTTATTTGTTGATAATTAAGTCTGGAAATTATTATGTATACGTGCGTGACTTTGGATGCACCCCGTACCCCTAAGATAATCCTGTCCTGAAGATAGCGTTTTGTTTTTAAAGATAGTCGGTTTTAGTTAGCCATGGGATAAACATAGAGGAGTCGAGTTTAGAGAGTCATGGGGTAAACATGTAAGGGTCGAAATTAGATTGTCGCGTCGGGCAGACGTGTTTTGTTTTTGGACATGTAGTGTCTTTTAGTTTTTGGGCGACGCCTGCCCGCTGGGTTACGGAATGTAACTTATTAGTAATGGCTTAGTTGTGTATGTTAGGCTTAGTGTTAATTAATAATAATGTAACCGTGTAAATATAACAGTAGTTTTAAATCACTAGTAGTGTCCATGTCCGTAAGTCCCATGCCGTAAAATGTCCGTAGTGTTCATAAAGTAAAAGTTAAGTGTATGTGTGTTTCTGCCTTATCACCAGGCATTAAGAAATCAGGAGTAAACAGGAGTAAGAAGAATTAGTAAGCAGTAATCATCAGTAAGCAACAAGAAACAATCAGCAGTATTAGTAGTTGTAGTCATCATCCTTTTCAGTCATCTTCATCATTCAGATCCGCACCCCCCCCCCTCGTGTTACAATTTGCACGCTAAAGGAGTCGTTTATGGATGAAGAAACACTAACAATAACCAAGAAGCAGTGAGCTATGAAAAAAGTAATACATGCAATAATCTTTAAATTTAGAAGTTCGGTCCTTGTAAATAAAATAAAGTTGGATGGATAGAAGACAGTTACAACTAAATGGTTTCTCGAAAAATGTTTGTATGGCAGAGTTCTAGAGAATTATGTTACTTATATCATAGTAATGCGTCTTCCCGTACATTTAGTTTTCGGCAAAAAGAAAAGTAATAGAACACCCGCCATACACACCTGATTTAGTAATGTGCGACTTTTGGCTACTTTTGGGGGATAGAAGGCTTACGCCTAAGCAAGAGGTTAATACTGCATAATACATGATTAATTTGAAACTATTCCAGAAGAAGATTGGTTACGATAGGAGTTTTCAAGAAGTGGAAGGATAGAATGATAAAGTGTATTATTATATTGTTGAATGATAATACAAACGTTGGCAAAGTAAAGGCCCGGGTTCAAATCCCTGTGGCTGACATCATCTTTTCACAATTTATTTCTACAACGAACATAACCCTAACCCTAAAGGAGGTAATCCGTATAGAAATTCGCCGTATAGGTACTCCCAAGAAATTCACGAAAGAGTTATGCGAAACTTTGCAAATCATTTGCAGCAGTTTTTGGACAGAGGGCCGACACCACTTGGCCGATATTATTTTCAAAACAACATGAGATAAAACTTCCTATGTAAGTTCAGGATGTGAAAATATTTTTTTTCATGATCGGGAGAGAAAGTTGGTTTCTATGACTGCAAAATCATGACAAAAACAACAAATTTATTTCAGCGGGTAATTGGGGCATTTTCTCTCCTGTCGGAAGAGAAAATTGATTTCAGCGGGAATTTTGTGGACTTTCTCTCCCGGCGGTGAAAAAAATAGTATATACACCACGTGAGAGAAGTGTATTTTTTCCTCGTCGAATTGTAGCCCGAGCCATAGGTAGAGATAGGCCAATTCCCGAAATTTAAAGATACAGGAAAATTCCCAGAAAATTTCCCGGAATTTTTTTTGATAAATTTCCCGAGGAATTTCCAGAAAAATACCCCTCGGAAAATTTCCCTAGGAATTTCGAATATAAATAAAAATTGTAACTGTATGTTTATTTAGTTTTATTTTTCAGTGAAATTATGGTAAAAAAATACATAATTACATAGGTGCCCACAGGGGGGGGGGTCGAAAGGGTCAACTGACCCCCCTTTCATTTATGGACTGTATCAATTTTTTTTTTTTCATTTCAATGTATCATTGTATTTTTTAATAATTATTGGTAATACTTTCATATATTTTAATCAAAAATTTATTACATACTATCTATTACTAAGTACGAAATAGCTGAAGTGTCAGAATGAGTAAATTATGTTATGTACTGTTATTATATTACATTATCTTCGGTGTTGTATTTTCTTTAATATGCCGTAGTTTATTCTAATCATTTTATGATCACGTTCTTCTCAAAACTTTCACAATTATCGATTTTACTGTTATATAGAAATAAAGAAATAGAAAAGTAAATAATGAATAGAAATTTCATATTTATTTATATTAAAAGTACCTACGTATGATTAGGGTTGCCGTATTTTGTGAGGAGCGCGATTTAATTAACATTTAATTATTATACATTTTATTTTGAGCAGTTCAATAGAATAATTATATTGTTACTCAGTAATATAATATTTTAATTTAATGCAACATTGTATTTTCAGATTGTCTGTTTCTGTAGTTATTGCTTATGCTCGCATCTCGCATCATAAAGCCTAGTAGAAGGGGCAATTCTACGCTTTTAGAGCGTACATACGCATTTTCGTCATAAAATATTGATTTTAATTTTTTAAGAATTTGTTAAATTTGCTTCATTGTAAAGAACTCTATATTATCTTACTTTGTATTAAAACACGTTTGACCTTGAAAATTATTAAAAATTCGCCTGCGGCGCATTTTTTTCTTACAACAAAAATTTCGATCCACCTTGTAAAAAAGTCTGCGGGCGCCCATGCATAATTATACTCGTATCAATATATTTATGCACTATTGGTCATACATCCGAGTAGAGTGACTCTGTAAGAACTAATCAAAAATACTCTCCCATATTTTAAATATTAAATATATTTTCATACATAAGTAAAGGTGCAATCTTCATAAAACCTTAAATGAGTAATTCAAAAGCATCGTACTAAATTTAACAAGTACTTATATTTTCTTGAAAAAAATTAACCAGAATAATAATTTATTTTGAAGGTAACTTAAATTATTCAAAAAATTGAACAATGTTACAAATTTAATAATTATTTATAACAACTTGCACCAAACATCAAAACCAAAATCTATTAAAATTTACGGGAAATTTGCAAAAATTATATTCACGGGATATTTCCAAAAAAATTCCGGGAAAAATAGTAACTAAATTTCTTCCCGAAAATCGCGGATGAAGAAATTTTCCAGAATTTTCCCGAGGAAAAAACAAATTCCCGGCGGGAATTTTTTGGCGGCACATCACTAGCCGTAGGTGAGGGCTACACACTTACTCATTGGAAAAAAATCATACACTTCTCTCCCTTTATGTATAATATACTATATTTTTTTTGTATTTTAAGTACCTACTTCTTTTCACCTTCAAAACTAGGGAGTAAGTTTTGCCGCAGCCTATATTTAATATAAAATTCAGTAAAATATGAACCATGTGACTTATTATCAATAATTCTAGCAAGGCCGTTCCTAGCGGGCGTGCAATACGTGCCCCGCACGCAGGCGGCAAAAAGGTGGGGCGGCCGTCGTTATGTTGAACGTATAGAAATCATAACATAAAATTATAATATGTGCGAGAATATGGCAATATATTTTAAAAGTTTTGTAATATTTATTGGCGGGTAGTAAGGCGCTAGTTCCGACTTCTCTCGCTAGGTGTCTTTACTATACCCGATATCGGGACGATAGCCTTTTGGATCTGTCTGTTTCCCGAGTGACATCCTTTGGGTAACATCTGAGAGGTCATATGAATATTTTCGTAAACGCTCTTTGACGTGTAGGTACGGTAATATTTTAATGGCGGGCATTAAAAAGCAATGTTAATATCAAGTTCTATTTCCTGTTACGAAAATCAGCCGCAATGTTTGGAGAGCTTACAAAAATTCCGGATCGATTTCTGACTGTTCTTTCAAATCCTGACACACGCAAATGGTTAGCTCTCTGGTCGTTGGACTTGCTGTAAGTAGAACGAATGTAATCTTCAAATTTTCAGTCAAAATTCGTTGGCACAAACTCCGAGATATTCCAGTGAATTCCTCCAACTCATCGTTTGTTCTACGTAAGACAATCAGAAATGATCGTATCACGACTTTTTCAATGCTTTCGGCCGTTCTGAAAGTCGAGAAAACTACTCGTATACTCTTGCATGGCTCAAAACTTCCTCCCCGTAAGTCCTCCAAAGCAATGCGACAGTTTCCGCTACTGATTTTCACTCATTCAAGACCTGAATATTAAAAATCTGGTGTGGTCATCACAGTACCTCCCGCCACTTACAGCCCGAGGCAAAAAAAGATTAAGTTAATCCTTATTTTTGGATTAGCGAATATTACTCTAATTTTACCAGTTTATTTCTTAAAATGTAGTCTCATCTAATCCAAGTAAATAACTACATTTTTTTTAAACCCCTCAACAGGATTATATCCCAATTATAGAGTGGGTTCACATTCAGACACATTCATGCCTTAGTGGGATTCGAACCCTTAGCCCCGAGGGCACTCATGACATGAGGCGTTGCTGTAACCATTGAGCCACCGGAACTATAATAAAATGAAGAAAACTTTTAAATACCGGGATATATCCAAAAATGAGGATTAGCTTAAACATTTTTGTGAATCCTTAATTTTTATTAATCTAAATACATACCTACCTACATATTTACTTATGCTGGAAACTGTATTGAATTCCTTTTCTATTGTTCTATTTACTTTTTTCTTTTTAAAACGTTACTAATATTATTTTGAAATGATTATACTCTATCCGTTTTAACTATGTGGTGTGAAAATGTGAGCAATTTAATCTTGTTGTTTGATTGGATAAAACTCCCATATTATCCTATTAGAACACAAGATCAAACTGCTCCTATCTTCGCACCACTCTATAGTTAAAACGGATAGAGTTTAGTTCTTTGATAGTGACATTTATTTGCCAGTTACATACATTTGAATAACTGCGTTTTTAATGCGTAGGCTCTGGGATTTAAATTATAGAAAATTTTATAAATTTTAAAAGTATTAATGCAAATCTATTGAAAATTTAATAATCTTTATTTTTTATAATAACATTAATCTCGAAAAACTAACATTTAAAAGTATTTTTGGAAGAAAAACTATTTTGAGCTTCTTGTAAAGTATCATTTCCGGTTATCTAATTTTTACCAAAATCTAATGGGGTCTTTCCATTACAGAAAAAGTTCGAAATACAAGATTTCAAAATTTTCTGAATGATAGTATTTGAGTTAGAGTGGAGGATCCACACACACATACACACAGACATCATCGTTAAAATGTTAAAATTGGGTTCTAGGGACCTTAAAACGTGGTCTTTTACCAAAATCTCGATATGCGATTTTTAGCACGATCCCTATACCTCTCTTACTAAGGGTAGCGGGAGGTAAAAATAATAATAAAAAAATAAATAAAAAATACTGACAGGTCAGATGATTCCACAAGGGTGACACTTCTTCGGCAATAGATCCAAAAGGGTCTCTAGTGAAGGCACTTACCAACCGCCAGAAAATATTTCTCGGATATTTTGGGTAGCATCTCATGAATAAAGTATTATAAATAGTAAAAATTGTGTTTTGTTGTGTAGTTATCACTTAGGGGCGGCAAATATTTGCACGCAGATGGCCCTGAATTCTAATTTGACCTAGGGTACCTTTATAACCAGGTTATGGCCATGGCGCGGCTCACGTTTCGTCCGCCATTACCGGCCCGTCTGTTATATGTGTTGTTCTTGCGCAAATTATTATGTATTTTCGTAGCTATTTGTTTTATTTTAATGAAAAACACATTTAATTATCATTTTAATATGAATTTAAAGTGTAAGTAATATATTTTATTTTATTTACTTGTGTAATTTGTTAAGATACCCACCACGATTACTCACATATTGAAAACAACTATAAATTACCAATATTAAGCACAATCATTTAAATTTTTAAAAGGTAACTTTAGAATATACAACTATTATGTAAATAAGAACTACAGATATTAAATTAGATGTGATAATAACAACCCATGTAATATATATTATACATAACCTCTAAATGTATGTCTTAATAATAATTGTGTATCTCTTAAAATAATTAATTTTTATTACCTTTATAAATTCACAGTGTAATAATTTAATATTCTTTTATAATATAATATCACATTTATTACAAATAAATAGGGTAATGAATTACCGATAATGGCGGTGATCTTGGCCCATGGCCATACCCTGGTTATAAAGGTACCCTAGTTTGACCCTCGAATTGTGAATGCATCCCAGGTAATATGTAAAGCAAGTTGTGAACACTTTATGCATTTCGGTGGTGTTCACGTTTTCCTCTAGGTGGTAAATCAAAGCGACGAGAAGCACATTCTGTCTGAAAGAGTTGGCGTAATATGTGCCTTGAACGTGGTTTTCCTTACTCCCTTAACGTTAAATAATTCTCTAATTTATGAAAGTTATAAATTACACATGTTCTCTCTGCTGCACTGCACTGGCTCTCTACTCGTACAATACATTACGTTTATGTATCTCTAATAATTACTGTAACTTACATAATTATACCAGTACGAGTAGCATTGTGCAAGACACGCTTTGTGCTTCGCTATATATCTTAAATTAAATTCAAATTTAGATGTATTTGCCAACTCGACACAATTATCGGGGAGAAGTCAAATAATACACATTCATCACAAATGGAAATTCATGCGCATTGCATATTCTATCATCTTTGATGTTTTGTTGATACTCATTTACTTTGCATAAATTTGTCAATATGTTCCTATTGGGTGTAGCGTAGCGTGCAGTCAACGAGAAGCAAAATGGTTGAATTTATACTTAATTCATTCTATTCTCTGGGTGCATTCATAAATAGTTATTATCGTTATGTTTACACCTGATGTTGAAGTTTCTATTATAATGTATCATTGTAAATGTACGAGGGTTGCCTGAAAAGCTTTGTGCCTCAAAATTAAAAAATCGTTACTCGTCAATACTATTGTCGTACTACCATTTACTGGGAGACAGGCAAGGTCAAAAAAATGTGCATTAGATCAGGTATGTTTAGAGCAATCAGAGCGTTACTTTTATAACTATTTTTGTTGTTGCACTAAATTTACCAGATTATGTGCCCACTAAGCATACAAAGTTCCTGTCAGCCAGATGATCGTCGCTACTAAAACTTCGACCAGGTTGGCCATCGTTAGACTCGCTCTGTTGTTACGCACCGTTTAAAAGATACAAGTACATCTATGTTGGACGCTCGGTTTATTGTTTGACAGTCATTTGTGTCAGTTGATGTAAGTGATTTTTTAAAATGGGATAATATACATTTTTTAGACCCATTCGATAGAGTATTTTTTTCTGAATTCAACCATGTGTACATATTATATCCTTACATCACAAAAATATTGAGAAAAATGCAATTGAAATTTAAATAAATTTTATTTTTATAGTTATTTTTCAGTAGGCTATGTATGAAAAACAAAACTGCTATATGCCAATAGACCTTTTCAATTTAAAGAGATAGAAGATATGCGCAATGGGGATCTGCGCGTAATAAGAACAACTGAGATCCATGGCGTTTGTTTAAAAAAAAAATAGATGTAAAATATGAGAAAAGTCTCTGACAACTTTAAAAAGCTTCTTATAAAAATATGATTTGGCCAGCACATAACCTCTCGCCAGATATTTTACCTGGAAAAATATTTTTAAATACAAATACATATATTCATGTCTCACTACAAAATATTTCTCACATATATCTGCAAAATCTATGGGGTAGTTTAATATAAATTATGTACAATATTTACATTTTCTTTATATTCAATATCCTGAAATTTTTATTTTCTACTTTCCTTTTCTTTTTCTTTATATTCGTCATTTTTTCGCAAATTCCTTTTATATTCTTTTTTACGTATATTCTTTTGCGTTGTTGACTTTTTTTATTTTCATAATCTTCATAATGATGTACAAATATTTTTGACAAAGGCATACAAATATTTTTGACAGAGACATTTATGTATCAATTACAAACAATTGAATTTCTTGCCTTGAAGTAGTTTGATCTGAGAATTTTTACATCAAATTATTTTATATGCATTTCTTTATCTCTAAATCTATAGAAGATATAATAATGAATTTATATTTATCGAATAAAGAATTTAACGTTCTTTAATATAAGTATTTATAAATTTTCGATAAATAATATTTAGATAATTTTTTTCTTGTAACTACTACTTCCGGTTGTCCAATTGTTACCAAAACTTAATCAACTCTTCCCATTATTTTTAGATTGAGGAATCCGTAGTTATAGAATTTGAGAAATCGTGGATCCAACATCCACACACACTCATCCGCACACACATACACATACACATACGAACATTATCGTAAAAATGTTATAATCGGATTCTAGGGACCTTAAAGCGCTTATTCACTAAAATCTGGATACGCGATTTTTGGCATGAATTCAATATCTCTCTTAGCGAGAGATAAAAAGTAACAAAATCATTTATCGAAGCTAAAATGTCTAACGATGCAAATTTTCACAGAGAATACAGATATTCTAATGATTTCAATATTTTTGAAGTTTCGTTTGACAGCACAACTGGCAATTGTTGGCGCCATTTTACTTACTATTTGCAGCGATAGAAAGAGATAGCCGTCAAATTGAAAAGGTCTATTTGAATTATTTAGTGCATAATTCTTATTCTTGCTATTTATAAAGATATAATCAAATATTTATGTTTCGTTTTAATTTAGGTACAATTTTTTTCCTGCATAGCCTAATGAAAAATAACTACCTATAAAAAATAAAATTTATTTAAATTTCAATTACATTTATCTCAATATTTTTATAATGTAATGATATAAAATGATTACATGGTTGAATTCAGAAAAAAATACTCTATCGAATGAGTCTAAAAAATATATACCATCCTATTAAAAAAAAACTTCATGTTATAGTTTGAGAACCACTGGTTAAAAAAGTTCTTTTCTTCAATAAGTGAATGTCCTCCTTCATCTACTACAACTTTTATTTGAATGATTTTCTTGTATTTCCAATGTAGACAATAATCGGGGTGTCCCGTATCCGAGAAACACCTGTATATATAAATGTTTCAAATTTTGCTTGTATTTTTCTGTTGTTAGCATTTTTGTTTCTGAGGTAAATATATAAAATCTGAAGGTTCAGGTGTCAAGGATAATTTCCCAATGTTATTTATTATTTTTGTCCAGGAAAACATTGTGCTCGCAACATACAGATTAGAATATAAGTGTCAAATTTTTCCCTTTCTTTTATTCTTTTATCCAATAATTTATATGGAATGAATAAAATATTTGAATATCATGTTGAGCAGTCGTTAAGATAATGGCTGAGATTTGACCTCGACGTGGCACAAAAATAAAAACGAATGTTTACTAATTTGAACAATATGACATTGAGCAGATTCGATCTAAATGAAGTTTCCCGACATAACCTGAAATTACTTTGAAATTCAATTATTTTAACTCTTCCAGTTACATATTCTTTGGATTATTTTTAGCAATAAAATTTTTATATCGACAATAACAATGTGAGAGTGTGAAGAAAGCAGTGAATGTGGCTGCAATTGTGATTGTTCCTTTCTTATGGAAACTTGAGTGTTTTATTGTTGTGAACAACTGCCAAAATCACAAGAACCGACTGTACTTACAGTGCAGAATTTGTGCCAACTTGCTGCATAATTTTCTACACTACATTACCTTCGCAACGGGAATAAGTCAAATTGCACAAAATTGGACACATTTGCACATTGCATATTTTGTTACATAATTTATCATTATACACAATGTTTATTATATCTCGCACAATATAACAGCTATAAATAAGGTTAATTTGGTGCAAATAATTTCTATTTTACAAGATTAATATAATGTACAGAATAAGAAATTTTATTCACAATCGGTTAGTAATATGGCCATTTGTGACTTTTAAAAAGTTGGGAAGTTAGTTGTAACATCATTTTCCAAGATTTTCTAACCTCAGGGCCGGAAAGTGCCGCATCCCAATCTCAGTGTTATTTCCCGCCCTGAGAGATCAGTGCATATCAGTATGGATATTTATAACAAAGCTTTGCATATGTAATGTAATAGTACATTAGTAACCGGAGCAGAGACGTAAACTTTTAATTTTGGCAGTGGGTGCACTATTTTTATTTTAAATAAGTGCATATATTTTTATAAATACAAAGTAAAAAATAATGCGGCTCTTTATAACTCAAAAGAAAAAAAATCTCTGTAATTTAAATATCCAAAATAATATCAAAAATTTTTCATTCATATTAAGATTCTGTGATTGTTCGCGAGTTATGAACACAATTCGCCTCTTTTCTAATTTTTGTAATAAATGAGGGGCGCAAATTACAATTTTCGTTAGGGGCGCTCAAATGTCTCGGGCCGGCACTGTGTTTATGTCTGCCTGAATAGTCCAGTACATGAAGGATTTTACCCTACAAAAGGTCGGGTAGTTCTGAATTTTTGATATGTTGTATAGGATGGATGGTTAATGAAAAATACATATTTCCACAATTCCTCTTCCTCCGCTTACTCCGCCATCTTATATAATCCACCAAAAATCCGCACTTTTTTCAGAAATTCGCCTAGAACTTCTTTCTGGTAAATTTGAGTGCAAAATAAGTTATTTGCCGACTTGTAGAGGACAAAATTTCCTGAAAATTTGATGCGAAAAGTTTTTTTCTACGAAACATACCAACGGACAACCGAGCTATGAAACTCAAAAAATAGGCAACAATAGGGGATTACAGCTCAATCCAATTTAGGGAAATTAGTAAAAATAGTGAATGTATATGCTTAATAATGAATATTAATAAAGAAATAAAATGATATAATTGAAATACTTCGGAAATAAGGGGATTTTGTTATAGCAGCTCGTATGAAATCCATATAGTATACTATTATTTTTTTTCGATCGGACGAAAACTGATACGTTTCCGGTGTGTTTTCGAACCGAAAAGTGCATTGTTCCGGTATTTTAGTGTAGTTGCTAGGCAACGAAAAATAACAGTCCGGGCATATTTTTTTCCGGCGCGTGACAAAGTATTCCCGGACAATACGCGGTTTTCAAATATATTTTGACTTTTATGAAAATAAATAAACAAACCACAGTTACGCTATCCTCAGAAAATTATATGTGTACCACGTAGGAAAAGTGACTCCCCTGACTCCTGGTGTTGCTAGTCTCGCCTACGGCTCGCCCCGCAATCTCCACCATCATCCGGGAATATATCACTTTTCCTACTAGATACACAATATACTATTGATTGGCGACTCAAAAACGGCCTATAAATATATAACGAATACCCAGTTAGGGGTGAAGCCTACTACCAATGGAAGTAGAGAAATTCTAATAGCGGAGGCGTGGCTATCAGTCCAGTAGTGCAATTCTCGAACAGTTTTTATTTGAATATAAATATTTTGCATTAAACTTAATAATTTAAATACATTTCAATTATAAATTATATAGACTTTTACAGTATAATAATATTCATTCATTTTTCATAAATATAATTTAGAAATAGCATATATTTCAAGAACATTTAGATTCACGAAGAAAATAGTTTGATATAAAAACTAATATTCGTGATGTCACATCTATATTTTTAAATTTCGGAGGACTATAACTCGCTTAACAGGAATTTTTTCACCGGATTTTCACCGACAGTCTTAGTTTTACTTATACGTTCAGATGAAATTATATTTAAAAAATGGTGGAATCCCCTATTGCACACTTAGCAAAATTTTGAGTTTCTTTCCACTTTGCATTGTAATAATTCCGTAACTTCAGTTTAGAGTGAAAGGTCTCATAATCAATCATGTAGAGAATTTAATTACCTGCAATTGTAATGGGTGGAGTAATTACCTAGTTATTCAAATTATCTAAATCCAAAGAAAACTGTCGCATATATTAGTTAGGCCGGTTAACATTATCAGCAAACAAATTATAACATCTATACGCAAATGTTGAATTTGTAAGCCAAGTATTCCGCCATTTAATATTGGGTTACATCGCCTTTATTAGTAATATCAGCTTTAATTCTATTAGGCATTGGTTCCCTAAGTCCTACATATTTTCCTGTGAGTATTGTCCCATATGTCTTGCAAGGCCGATTTTACTGAACGCACTGAATTTTTACGAAGTAGGAGCTAATTCTGGAATAGAAGAAGACCCTTAAAATACCGGTCGAACTATTATCACCAGTCATTTTAAGTCTATACGTAAAGTATCTTAAAGAATTTTGTAGAATTTTCTAGCCATTTGTGTAGATTTTATAATTTGTTGAAAATGTAAACCGGCTCAACTAATATGAATTTGGGCTCGTATGTATACAGGTTATTACTGAGAAAGTGAAGTTTGCGACACAATCCGTAGGTGAATGTTGCAACACAAATATAAAAAGCTTCACGCATTTATTTATTAAATTAACTTATAAATAATACAAGTAATCAGTAAATTACAGGTATTTACATACATTTCAACATTCTGTATATGTCAGAGATTTTTTATCGAAAGCATCTAACCGTAAAAAAATAGAAAGATATCTTTCAAGTGTTGTCTCATACATAACAGTGATTCTTCATTGTTTCATATATTGAAATGCGAACAAAAGAATCAACAGTTTATAAAAATAAGTCGACACAATGCGCTAAAAAAATGTTGAAAAAAGATTCTTTATATCATTGAGGGTCATCTGAAAAAACCATGTCTCACTATTGGCAATTTTTCATTTTGTCACATTCATGAGAAATATACGGAATAAAGCGTAATATATCAGCTTAACCCCCATAAATCGTTGAAGAATGCTGCAAAGTTACGGCTAGCATCTGCGAGAGTTGGAACGATTTTATACTAGGAACAAAATGTCAACATTTTTTATGTAGATGACATTATTAAATACGAGAAGGTGATTCTAACAGTAACAGCAAATTGACAATATTTCAGAGAAAGATCACCATAGACCCTAAGTATTTCAAACTCCCACGTCAGGAAGGGGGAAAGACATTCTTGCAGATAGTGTTGATACCTAATAGATCAAATAGCGTGTGTAAGCGGAAACACGCACCATATACAGAATGTCGAAGAAAAAGTGTTTAGCTGGGAATCTTGAGAAGTATAAAAAATATGAAGTCCATGAAATTAGACAAAAGTTGCACCATTAGACAATTTTTTATTTCATGTATAAAATAATACTGGATTTTGGTTTGCACTTCTTCAGGGCACTTTTTTAAGCTATTAAGAATGGCAATGCTCACTTTTTACCTGTCGCTAAGAGAGGTATTGAATTCATGCTAAAAATCGTATATCCAGATTTTAGTGAATACGCACGTTTTAAGGTACCTAGAATCCGATTATAACATTTTTACGATGATGTCCGTGTGTGCGCGTGTGTGTGCGTGTGTGTGTATGGGTGTGTGTGTGTGGGTGGGTGTGTGTGTGTGGGTGTGTGTGTATGTGTGTGGATGTTGGATCCACGATTTCTCAAATACTATAAGACTTAAGACATTTTTAATTACGGATTCCTCAATCTAACAATAATGGGAAGAGTTGATTAAGTTTTGGTAACAATTGGACAACCGGAAGTAGTAGTTACAAGAAAAAATCATCTAAACATTATTTATCGAAAATTTATGTAAATACTTATATTAAAGAACGATAAATTCTTTATTCGATAAACATAAATTCATTATTATGTCTTCTATAGATTTAGAGGTAAAGAAATGCATATAAAATAATTTGATGTCATAAATCTCAGATCAAACTACTTCAAGGCAAGAAATTCAAATGTTTGTAATTGACACATAAATGTCACTGTCAAAGATATTTGTATGCTACTGTCAAAAATATTTGTACATCATGAAAATAAAAAAAATCAACAACGTAAAAGAATATACGTAAAAAAGAATATAAAAAGAATTTGCGAAAAAATGACGAATATAAAGAAAAAGAAAGATCTGGCCAGAGGTTATGTGCTGGCCACATCAGATTTTTTTACTTTGATTTCGAGTTACACTATATAAAAAATATTTTTTTGCTTATTCAAATCGAACGATGTGTAATTTTTCAAATGCAGTAATTATTAAATTTATAGGTTCAAAACAATGATTCTGATAATGATACAAACAAATTTAAAAACTGTTCATTGTATTTTTCCCCGTAAATATAAGAAACATAAAAACAAGGTGTTCAGTTTAAAATTTTATTTTGCAGATTCATCATTTATTAATAGCTATTAACATACCTAGGAATGTTATGTATATCATAACTGCCGAAGATGTCGGTTTGAAATCCGAGCTCGTAGAGCGAGGATTTTAAGACATGTAAGGCTTGTTATGATTAATAACATCCGTGGTTTGTTCAATAGTTTATCGGTTTCGGAAAATTAAGACATTATTGATAAATACCATTTTTTGAAATTCTCTCATTAATGCTACTTTCAGATTGCTATTGTTAACAGAACAATTATTTTGACATATGTCAATATGACAAATATTCAAATTATGTGCTTTGTTCCACATGTTTATTACTTTAGAATAAAGTAGACTGTATTTAGAACAATAGGCTAACGTTATCTGTATGTATTAATGAAGAGCATTATATTTTCATTTTATTTTATATTCATTTTGTAGACCGTTGTTCACAAGTCAGTATAGTAATAATATTACCATACAGATACAGTTATAACTTAGTTACCAGCCTAATTTTGTACATGTAAACAATGGAATAATAGTCTGAAACCGGTAAATATTATTAAATATTAATTAATTAATTTTCTTATTGAACATTAAAAATTTGATTCTTGTAGAATTACAAACGTACACTTATATTTTTTGTGCTTTGCTCAGTTTTTGAGAAAACCTTGCTGAAAACTTCATCAACGGACTTATTCGACTCTTGTGGGAAACCCCTTAATCATATTACTTATTAGATATATCGTAAAATGTTGAATTTAGTGTTACTTTTAGAATTATCCTCATACTTGAAACAAAATGTCATTTTTTATGAAGATGACATTATTAAATAAATAATTGTGTCAGACTAATATCGGATAAAACTTGACACGGTGAAATATCACCCATTTAATGCCCCGTCTATTCGTGAACAGCTTTCCTTATTTATGGCCCAATAAATCATTAAATGCACCTAGAATTTATTTCACTAGTTTACGAACTATAAAAGACCAACAAAATGCAGCAGAACAGTAATTACTTTAATTCCATCAAGCTTTTATATTTTATGTGAGCTACGTTTGATAGAGGAGATAATATTTATAGCTTAACATATAATTAGTTTAATTTTATTTATCGCAATAAAATTATCTATATTGCTAGATATTAAATGTTTTATAGTGAAATATGCATAAACAATATATTTGATATTTAATTTTATTATTGTTTTTAGATAGGTAACTAAATTAATTTTCTAGTTTAAATTATGTACGATATATGTTATATATTTTATTATAATTGGGAATTTCATCACGATTTCAACAATTTTGTTCATAGAAAATAATAACACAGGAGACTGCAGTGCAAGTTTTTATTATTTTTACCTCAGTATCCTTGATGTCTTAACAAGAGTTTAGGAATCTTGCTAAAAATTGCATATAGAGATTTTGGTAAATAAGCACGTTTTAAGATCCCTAAAATCCAATAGGAGATTCCACCATATTTACCTTCCGTCACCTTTAGGTAAGGAAGGTACTGTCTTTGGTCAAAAAATTCGGTGGTGAATTTTTAATGAATACGCACGTTTTAAGGTCCCTAGAATACGATTTTACTATTTTACTATTTTTACGATGATGTCTGTATGTATGCATATATATATATATATATATATATATATATATATATATATATATATATATATATATATATGTGTGTGTGTGTGTGTGTGTGTGTGTGTGTGTGTGTGTGTGTGTGTGTGGTTGTGTGGTTGTGTGGTTGTTTGTGTGCGCGTGTGCGCGTGTGTGCGTGTGCGTGTGCGTGTGCGTGTGCGTGTGCGTGTGCGTGTGCGTGTGCGTGTGCGTGTGCGTGTGCGTGTGCGTGTGCGTGTGCGTGTGCGTGTGCGTGTGCGTGTGCGTGTGCGTGTGCGTGTGCGTGTGCGTGTGCGTGTGCGTGCGTGCGTGCGTGCGTGTGTGTGTGTGTGTTGTGTGTGTGTGTGTGTGTGTGTGTGTGTGTGTGTGTGTGTGTGTGTGTGTTGTGTGTGTTTATATAAAATACGTACAACTGTCGAAAGGTAATGTACATTCAAGAAATTTAGAATCTTTTGCATAGAACTTTATGTATGGATTTTATAGAAAATACATAGGCATTTACGAAAATTCTACCAGTAGATACCGCATCTACTGACTGTGTTCGAAAACACGAGTGGTAAAAATTACCGTGTTCGAAAATCGTACAATATCTACCAGATCCATCTGCCGGATTCATAGAGAATCTAATCTCAAAAAAAGGTAGTGCTGCAAAGCGAAGCGCGCGCGTTAAAAGTTTGTTAACTATATCAAATTTCTAACCTGTTTCAAATTTTTTTATAGGTTATGGATCTACCCTGTTTACCACTTGCGTTCTTAAAATATCGATTCCGGTAGCTATAACCTGATAAACAGCTGTTTACCGGTAACAGTTCACTGGTAGAATTTTCGTAAATGCCTCATATAACTGACGGAAGGTAATGTGCTGGCCACATCAGATTTTTTAAATACAATTTCATCAGAAAGTATAGGTAAAACTAAGACTATTGGTGAAAATCTGGTGAAAAATTCTAATAAGCGAGTTATAGTCCCCCGAAGTTTTAAAATATAGATGTGACGTCACGAATATAAGTTTTTATATAAAACTGTTTTCTTCGTGGATCTAAAATGTTCTTGAAATGTATGCTATTTTAAAATTATATTTATAAGAAACAAATTAATATTATAACTCTGTACAAGCCTACGTGCTTTATAATTGCAAGTGTATCAAAAATATTAAGTTTAATTAAGAAATTTATATTCAAATAAAAACTGTTTGAGAATTTCAGTACTGGACTGATAGCCACGTGTCCGCTATTTGAATTTGTCTACTTCCATTGGTAGTAGACTCCACGCCCTAACTCGGTAGTCGGTATTCGTTATATATTTATAGGTGGTCTTTAAGTCGCCAATCAAAATAATATATACCTACGGATTTCATACGAGCTGCTAAAAGAAAAAAACCCCTTTTCTTTGTTAATATTCATTATTAAGCATACACTTTCACTATTATTTACTAATTACTGTAATCCCCTCTTGTACGAGTGAGTATAGTTCATTTTTTTTCTAGTAGAATTCACGTAATCACTGCATGTTCGTATGAAACAAACCAGTAGTAGTAGGAGAAATATTTGTCATGCATACGTCATAGACAGATTTGGAATTTGATTGGAAGTGATTTGAAAACATTTGCTTCTATTCGCTAAATTGGTGACGTGGTATGACTCTATCTCTTTTTATCCCTTCAGTGAGAAAGAATTGCATTGATTCGACAAATGCCTTTATTTTAGTAAATGATGCAAATACATGTAGGAAACAGACACAATATATGATTCAGTTGGTTAAAAAACTAAGTTGGAATAGGCTATGGACAAAGAAACGTATATCTGATCTTTATTCAATCAATAGGAGTAGTTTCTATTATTCTCTAAAAGTTCTTTCTATACAAAACATAAAATTTGTTTAAAAGAATTTATTTGCTCGTAAAGATTTTATGAAACTATGAATTTTTCTATAAATGTAATGAAAACCCATAAAATTTATTTCAATTTTATTGTTATTCCAATAATTTAATTGTACGCAATAAAATTTTCAAATTACATGAGTGAAATAATCTTTGTTTGTATTTCAAATTACACTATTCAATAACTATTGTTTGTAATAAATCAATTTTTATGTGTTTTTGAGTGGAGAATTCGAATTTATCTTCGGATATAATGTAATTAATAAAATTTTGAATTAAACCAGTATCAGCGACACGTCGTTTTTAACCAATTAACGGTTTAATATTAGTAATGAGTTTTAAATTCATTATGTATCAATAAGCAGAGAGCAGAGAGCAGAGACGTAAACCGAAATGTATTTATGGTTTAGGTTCGGTTCAGTTTCAGAAAGGAAATGTCGGTTCAGAAAATGGAAATTATAACGTTTCATCGATTTTAGGTTCGGGTTTGAATTTTGGTTCAGGGCGGTATGTGGCGGCCATGACATCTAGATTAAACTGAGATAGGTAGCCATGGGCCCAGGGCTGGACTGGCCCGGCGGGATACCGGGAATCTCCCGGTGGCCCGTGACGGCTCGTGGCCTGACAACTTAAACAATAAATTAAAAAAATTGAAAGTTGAAAAAATAAATAAATCGATACAAAAATAACATAAATTTTTAATTTTGAAATAATTCCGTACTACTTTTGAATGTGCGCCAATATTTATAGATATTTTTTTTTTACAACCAATTGTTAAATTCGCAATACATACCTACTTATTTTTTGTATTACCGATATCATACACATGAAATGATCATTTATATAAGGATGTATTTTATTTAGATCCAAATAACTTTTATCAAATTATAAATAACCTGATGCACCTTTTCATATAATAATTGATTTAATCAATAAAAAAATGACAAAAATGTAAATACGGATGATATTCGGTCAATAATTTTCGTGACTCGGCAAGCTTCGTCACGAAATACTTGACCTCATGGCATAAAGCTTATGTTTACACTCTCGTTGCATAAATAACTATTACATACGTTAGCATGTTAAAATTTATTTTTAATCTACAAATTTATTGTCACATTGTTATTAACTCAAGTATCCTGCGAACGATCATTTTCAAAATTAAAGCACTTATTTTAAACAGATTCAGAAATTGTTTCTGTCAAAATAAATTAGAAGGATTCATGATTATGTTATGATGTGACCTACACAATACCTCCCCGCCATTTAATTTTTATTAATTTAAATACATAGGCACTTACTTATTTACTCATGTTGGAAACTATATTTAGTTCTTTTCCATATAACTAATGTTCAGTTTGCTATTTTCTTTTCAAAACGTTACCACTATTAATTTGAAATGATTAGTTTTTTGACAGTGACAGTTATCTGACAGTTACATATATTGGAGATCTGAACTATGTAACGAAGGAGTTTTGTTTTAATCGTATGCTCCAGGATTTAAATTATATATTATTTTATAAATTTATCCATATGAAACGTGTATTTTATACTATTTTTTCTATTTTGGTTATTTTTTCAAAAAATGTACGTTATTTTATGTCCACGAATTTCAATTTCGGTTGTTTAATATGTACTTTATGAAACTTATTTAGATGTCATAAAGAAGTACTTTATGACATCCATATGGGTTTCATAAAGTACGTATTAAAGAACCAAAATAGAAAAAAAATTGTAATGGAATCAGTATATCAAATTATATTACATGTTTGCGTTTGGTGCATAAGTTGTAAAGCTTGAACCGAATTTGAATTTAAAACGGTTTACATTCGGGTCAGGTTTAATGATGTTGACAAATATCGGTTCGCTTCGGGTTCAGGTTTATCAAAAATTCGGCTTAATTCGGGATTTCGGTTCAAGTTAAAATAATGAACGTTTATTCTAATAAGGAACGTGAACTTGTCTTTATTAAGGAATCATTTGATAGAAATAGTTTTTGAAGAAGAAGGATGATTTAATTTATAAGTTAGATTGTTGCTTTTATATAAATTATGAAAACCAGAAAAAAATCTGGTGTGGCCAACACAATACCTCCCGTCATTTACAGCCCGAGTCACAAAAAATATTAAACTAATCCTTACGAGTATTTTTGGATTAGCGAATTTTACTCTAATTTTCTCGGTTTATTTCTTAAAATATATAGTCTAATCTAATTCTACCCTTTTTGATAATAAAATGAAGATTAAAGTTTAATTACCGGGATAGAATAGAATTCACTAACCCAATTTTTTTATTAATTTTTATTTATTTTTTTCTTTTTTAAACGTTACTATTATTAATTTGAAATGATGATTTTTTTTTGTTTAATGCGTAGGCTCTGGGATTTAAATTATAGATAATTTTATAAATTTATCCATAAAATATTTAGAAAAAGTATTAATCCAAACCTGTAGAAAATTTAAGAATGTTTAATTTTTATAACATTAATCTCGAAAAAATAACATTTAAAATTATTTTTCGAAGAAAAACTATTTCGAGCTTTATGTAAAGTGCCATTTCCGGTTATCCGATTTACACCAAAATCCAATGGGCTCTTTGATATTAGAAAAAGGTCGAAGTACAAGGTTTCAAAATTTTCGATCCCTATACCTCCCTTACCAAGGGTAGCGGGAGGTAAAAATGAAAACGAATACCTTGGCTATTGCTACTAATTAGCTGAAATCTTGAAATTTTTTGTCATGAAGTGAAAAGGACAGCATGAAATTGCACAAGAAAATTATTATCACAAGTTAGATCCCTATGTTCACCTCTAACCCGGTATTTAATTTTGATTGTTATCAGCCAAATTTTCCATCCTCATCATTGAAGTGCTATTTTATAACAAAATTTTTATTGTTGATAAAGTGCCACTTTATTTGCAAGTGATAGAATAAAATATTTATTTAATGAAATAGGTAGACACAATTGAAAAATATAAAAATAAATATATTTTATTTTGACATACAGGAATGTTGAATGCTGAATATTATTAAGTTTCAGAGTCAGAATAATATTGTCGTGCGCATCTTGTTTAAGAGACTTCATAAATATAAATGAGGTTATTACTTACAATATTCCCCTATTACACGTTTTTCATTTCCACAATTTTATTATTTTCACATATATCATATTTATGTGTGCGGAAACATTTTCCATTAAATAAATAATACATAGAGGTGTTCTTTACAAGAGCTCATATTTTCCATATGTTGTAGGAAATCCATTAGATTCATAAGCTAAGCTTTGTGGATGAGTATGGAAATAATGTGTTCTTTCATGTTAAATAATACATTAATCCTACATAAAGCATTTTTGTAGCCGCGTAGTGCTGGTGGTTTGCTTTGAAAGTGCGCTTTCTTATTCAACATGAACGAGTTCTATATAAATGAACACGAATTTAATAATGAAAAGTGCTCTATAATACCAATGCCAACCATAAAATATGTATATAAAGAGGCATTATCCTTCGAATGTAAATATTGCTTACTTTAGTCATGAAATGTTCTGACAATATGAATTGTAATTCGATTAATGTCAATAGTAATTTACGAATAATTTATTTATTTCTGGATCGCGATAAGTAAACGGTTGTGGTTCCTAAATCCGACATAAAACAAATTGGAGATTATTTACAACTTTCAATTTACACAAAAGTGATCTTGTAATGCAGACACCACAACAATTTTGAGTATCCGATAGGTGACGCCTGGTAAGCGTCTTCAATGGTAGAGATATAGCTACTAGATAATACATAGTTGACTCGTCCGCCATATTGGTGCCAAAATTAACGCAGTTAATTATAAAATAAAATTACATATTTTATGTTTATGTAATAACTATTTTTCAAAATTAAATATAACTTCCATATTTGCCATATCATATTTATTTAAAATAATAAAACAAGAAAAAATACGGTTTGTCAAGATTTTTGAGGTTAGAGAAAAATGTGTATTGCATAAATATCTATAATAGTTATTTATAGCCGCTTTCTTTTTATCAAAAAGATCAATTCCGATTAGCACGTCTACCCTTAATCGTTCTTTTTAAAAGGGGGTAAATGATCTTGTACTACCCATTTTCTTAACCCCCCCCCCCCCCGCGAAGCACCACCTTTGAAACAGGATCATACAGATCCTGACCTGATCCCGAATGTCAATGTCACGTCAATATGTATGGTGCTAAGTATTTTGTCCTTTTTGTAAGTATTTGATATTAAAATGACATGAATAGAAGAAATTTAGTTTGAAACGTTATATCATGTTTCATTACCATAAGAAATACATTCATATTTAAATACTCAAAGGTAAAGGAATTTAATGTCAAAATCAAATCACATATACAACAGGCTATAACCACAAGCAAATTCAGCATATTATAGTATAAATAATATAATGCTATATATGTTTTTATCTTGTACTTCTTATTTTTAAAAATATACTGTTCTTTTTAGGAGTAGTTCAGTTCAGTTCAGTACGAGGTAAGATCAGTTCATTTTCCCCCTGAAAAGAAAGCGCCTTATGTTATAAGTGTTAAAAGTGACATTTTATTTTGTGAGAAGGAAGTTTGGAACACGACGCGGAGCGGAGTGATCCAAACCTTCGAACAAAATAAAATCACTTTTAACACGTATATTATACACTATTTTTTCTACAAACACTATTTTTAAATTTAAATTTGTATTTCTAATAATTTTTTGCCATTCACTTTTAATGGAGTAAGCATTCAATGCTAGGATACCACGACCGTTGTAGCAACCATGGTAACAGGGATTCGCTTGATCCGGTTCCGCAGTACCCTTTCAGAGCGCTGTTGTTCATATTTTATACTTATAAAATATAATTTTTTTAAAATGAATACAAAATATTTAAGGATATGACAGTATATTTATATAAACTCTAATACAGTATGTACAGAATTATTCTAATACTTGTAAATACAAAATAATGCATAGTATGGTTTAGATATTTTTTATTACGATAGGTATATCCGATTCATAGTATGTTATAGATGAACCTTTTTTTATCAATTCTTTCACATAACCCTTAAAAGATTTTGCTTTTAAAGGACTTAATTAACAGTTTGTTTAGAATTATCATAGAAAAATAAAGGTGGATTAAAACTTAACATTACCTACTGATGATTTTGTAAGTATCCAGTATATAGTATCTGAGAGATATGTCACAGCAGTATATTTATAGTACGAAGTTGAAGTTCCTCCGAATTACTTGGTTTGGTACCTTCAAATCGGCTAGTATGTACTTTGTACATATCATTGATTGCAACAATACATGTCTGCAGTTGATTTTCACACTTTCTTGGGTTCGGAAGGGGCACTGTTTTCTTCAAAAAAGGCATGATTTCAAATAACATTTGTATGATATCTGCAAAAAAAAAACACACACACACACACATCATCGTAAAAATAGTAAAATCGTATTCTAGGGACCCTAAACGTGCTTATTCATCAAAAACTCACCACCGAATTTTTTGACCAAAGACAATACCTTCCTTACCTAAAGGTGGCAGAAGGTAAAAAAATATATTTCTAATATTCATTTGACATTTAGTAATAATACTCGTTTGATATTACAAACGGTAATGCTTTGTAATTTACGGTTTAAGAATTATATAAAATTTAAGTGTAAGCTGTGTTATCGGGTATATTCATATTTTAAATTTCAAACCAAAACGAGTACGTGCCATTTAAATGTGAAATTTTATCATTAATTTATGACTTCAATATAAAATGATATGTGGTTATTAAGATCGTATCGGAATTTAATGTATGTTTACATGTTAATACACCTAAAGGTCGTAAATATATCACACGTAAAGTTTTTATATTTTCCCGAAAGTCAGTTATTGGATAAAACACTTCAACAATTAAAAAATACTTAGTACAATTATTAATACCATGTTTTTATTATAATGGCATTATTTAGTAGATGTAGATGTAGATAAAATGATGAAAACATACAATTCACATCTTTATACTTTGTAATTAATATAATCGATATTAATGTGGTACAATTATAAATAAATAATTTTTTTAAAGTAATTATCTCCTTACTAAATAATTTTTGTAATTATTGTGCATTATATTATTATAGTACTAGAAAAAAATCTGATATGGCCAGCACATTACCTTGCGTCAGTTCTATGTATTTTGTGTATATTATTATTCACGAAAGATGACTATTCAATGTCATTTGTTCGAAGAAAGGATACACATCACTTTATAGTAGTAGGTTAGCAATATTTTGTGTTAGAAAGAGAAAGATTATTTGCCCTATGTCTATTTAATTTATGTGGTGGGACAGATATACGTAAATAGTGGCATTACTTTCGAACACACTATGAATAATAATGGCGTATGTCGTAGAGTTACAGATATCTAATTATCTATTGCACTGCCTTCTGTGCTAATATTTACCCAGTAGCGTTGACGTTTAAAGCAAATTATTATTCCTTGGTTTATAAGTTGTCAATTTTTTTGTATTTTGCAATAATATAAGTGAAGAACATAAATCTCTCAGAAAAGCATAATTTAGAAGGACACATAATTTTCAAATAAATTACTCTTATTTTTTTCAGTTAAAATGTGTCCATAAATTATATTTCAAGTTGCACGCCTACGCATACAAAATGCAGTGAAGTTAGCTGCAAATAATATTATATCAGACGGCTCACGAATGACCTTGAATAGTCATCTTTCGTGAATAATAGTTTAAATATCATACAGAAAGTTCCTTGCAAAATATTTCTTTTTCTTGTACATTACCTTAAGGCAGTTGTGTGTATTTTATACAATTTCCATGCAGAAAGTTTCTAGCAAAAGATCCTATATTTTCAGTAAAATTATAAAACATACATATATGATATTTAATTTCTTTATAATTTTTTAACTCTATACCTTCTATACCCACTTAATATGAAGTATAAAATGCATTCAAATCGTATAGAGAATAAAATAGTTTTTAATATTTGTAATAACGTTAAATGTGAAAAATGATATTTAACATCATTTTTTCAAGAAAAGCTATTAAAATCTTCAAATGAGAGTACTTCCGGTTGACCAATTATAACAAAAATCTAATCAGCTCTTCATATTGATGTAACAAAGAAGAATACGAAAGATTTATAATTTTTGGAATTGTAGTATGAGTTATGGCAGGCGAAAATTTTGTCACACACACACACCCACGCACACACACACACACACACACACACACACACACACACACATACACCCCATTATCGTAAAAATAGTAAAATCGTATTCTAGGGACTCTAAAACGTGCTTATTTATCAGAAACTCACCGCCTAATTTTTTGACCAAAGACAATAAGGTGACGGAAGGTAAAAACAAACGTTAATTAAAGTTATTTTTTTATTAATTTAAAAAATTATCGTGTATAAATGATTTTAATAATCCATATCGAAACATCAGTCAGATAATATTTCAAATTAATAAATCATCGGAACAAAAATTATTTCAGTGATATTATCTATACTAGCCAATGAACTAGGTCAAACTCTGAGGTAAAATAAAACAATATGGTCATTATGTAGCCTAAGTAATAATTAAATTATTACATAAAATATGAGGGAGATGCCCGAGATAGGTTAGAAGAGGAACGTCAACATTTTATTTGATAAACTTAAGGTCTTTCAAGCTCCAGTTAAAATTTTAACTTCCAAATAAACAAAATTCTTTGACAGTTCAGCCTATACAAACTGTGAGCAACTATTTTTCCTTATTTTACAGTTATTAACTGATTTGAAAGATAATCATATCTCAATGTTGTAAATCATTTACGCCAATACTTATTTTAATATTGTTTATTTATTAATTTATTTAGAGTAACATATAGCAAATGCACATTAAATTTTGTTTTAAATTATATTATTTTTCTGTATATTCAACTATCTACCTTCTTAGCAACGAGTCCAGTAGGTACGTTTTTACGGCTTAGGCTGATAGTACGTTGCAACGTCCGGTATGTATTTCAAAATTGACTATAACATAATTTGTAAAGTGTTTTATAGCGTTTTCAGATTACACAGTGCAAGTGCGCACTGAGTGCAACATATCACGTGACCATACTGAATGAGTTCTACCCTCATCCGGTGGCAGTGCAGTTTAAGCTGAAAACGATTTTATTTAATCGCCATATTTGCACTGATACTATTGCACTTGCCTAGGGAGTCAGTGCACAAAGGTCGCACTGAGCTAGTGCATGGTGCATATATTTGCAAAATCTATGGGATATTTACATTTTCTTTATTTTCAATATAATGAAATTTTCTTTTTCTACTTTCTTTTTCCTTATATTCGTCAATTTTTCGCAAATTCCTCATACATTCTTTTTTACGTATATGCTTTACGTTGTTGACTTTTTTTTATTTTCATAATCTTCATAATAATGTACAAATATTTTTGACAGCGGCATACAAATATTTTTGACAGTGACATTATGTGTCAATTACAAACATTTGAATTTCTTGCCTTGAAGTAGTTTGATTTGAGAACTTTTACATCAAATTATTTTATATGCATTTCTTTATCTCTAAATCTATAGAAGATATAATAATGAATTTATATTTATCGAATAAAGAATTTAACATTCTTTAATATAAGTATTTGCATAAATTTTCGATAAATAATATTTAGATGATTTTTTTCTTGTAACTACTACTTCCGGTTGTCCAATTGTTACCAAAACTTAATCAACTCTTCCCATTATTGTTAGATTGAGGAATCCGTAGTTAAAAATGTCTTAAGTCTTATAGTATTTGAGATATAGTGAATCCAACATCCACACACACATCCACACACACACACACACACACACACACACACACACACACACACACACACACACACACATACGGACATCATCGTAAAAATGTTATAATCGGATTCTAGGGACCTTAAAACGTGCTTATTTACTAAAATCTGGATATGCGATTTTTAGCATGAATACAATACCTCTCTTAGCGAGAGGTAAAAATTAAAAATAATATTAAATTACTCTTCCCTATTTTCTCAGCATGAATAGGTACCTATTTCTTAAAAAAATACTTACAACCACAATACCGCAAAGAAAAATAGCTAAACAAACGAGGCAGTAAGGCACAAATCACAATTAGCACGATGAGCACAGAACCCCGTAAAATTAAAACTGAAACTTTCTATTAGCCGCCAAAAATAACCTAATACGCATGTGTACTCCTTGAATCCCATGCAAAGAGGTAGAGTAAATTGAGTTAATTCTTTTAACTCCACTGCGTGTACCCGAACGATCAAGGAGTGAGATCTATTTACTCCATCGTACACACCCGAACGGTTATAGGAACACTTGGAGTCAAAAGAGTGAAAACCGTTAGCAAGCCAAACGCACCAATATGGTCTCGCTGGTTCACGTGTCTCGCTCAGAGCTGGGCAAAGTACCGGAAAGTAGTACTTGAAGTACAAGTACCAAGTATCTTGATGTTTTTAAAAGTACTTGAAGTACAAGTACTTTTTTAGTTTCTAAAGTACTTGAAAGTACCAAGTATTTAAAAAAAGTACTTGTAAATTTGGGTGTAAGTACTTTTTCTGATAATTGATATTTTTCTGATTATATGGACCTTAAAAGGTGATTGTTGACAAAAATTTTAATAAGCGATATTTATTTGGTTATTTTAAACAAGAGTTCCTCGCTGGGACTGCCGTATCACCTAGCGATCTCATGACGTAAAATTGACGTCATATGATCGCCAAGCGATGCGAGAAGCTATACCGAGATGTTACAATGACGTCATTTTTACGTTATGCGATCGCCAGGCGATACGCAAAGTCCTAGCACTGTAGTTAGGTAATACAAACATTTATGTATATGCAATATGCGCAGATTAGAATTAATTTATTTATGCCAAAAAAATTGCAAATATATCTTCATTTTCATATTATCGCTGAAAATATATTTATTAATGAAATTCACATAACACCACACCTCTGCAAAAGAAACACTGACAGACAAACAAAGTAATTCAAGTACATTAAAAGTAATTCAAATAAAATAAAAATAAAATAAATATATCATCACGGCTTATTACCCACTGCTGGGTGTGCTTTGTAAGCAGATATCGGTAAAGATGATATATTTGCACCGTGTGGGCGCTTACCAGGCGTCACCTCTCGGGCACTCATTGCTGGCGTGGAGAGTGTACCACAGGGGTCAATTTTGTGCCATTTAAAATTGGAAATAATTGGCGTCAGTCGGGATCGAACCCGGTTCCCCAGATTCTCGACCTGACACTCAGGCACGCGGCCACGAGACCCCGTAAAGTAATTCAAGTACATTTAAAATACTTCAAGTACATTTAAAATACTTCAAGCACATTTAAAGTACTTCAAGTACATTTAAAGTACTTCAAGTATTTTTCATTGTACTTCAAGTATTTTTCCAAGTATTAAGTACCAAGTACATGTGAATAGATTTACTTTGTCAAGTACAAAGTACTATAAACAGAAAGTACTTCAAGTACAGTACTTGAAGTACTCAAAGTACTTGCAAGCATAATAAAGTACTTTTCTTGCAAGTACTGCCCAGCTCTGGTCTCGCTCAACTCGTAAATTTTTAGCTACCGGCCTAATGACATATATATAGCTATTACTATACTTGTTCACTTTATAATAAAAAGTTAAGGAAAGTATTACAATATAAATATAACAATATTTATATTGTACCGTAAAACCGATTTGGTAAATGGTGAAATATATTTGTTTAGAAAGCAACATTTTGCAAATTTTAAATAATAAAATGTGGTAAATCCTGTTAATACAATTTATAAAAATCTTAGACTATTTATATTATTTTTTAAGCAATTTCATTCAAACACTATTCGTACGATCAGCGCTGTCTTGTTCCTAATGAAACATGTTAAAAATCGCAAGTCTGTAGTTTGTTGTGAAATTTAGCAGTGGATGGACGTATACATATTTCTGTGTTTAGGTACTAACTAACATTTAAAGTGGAATAAGGAAATTTGTGTAAATGTGTTTTCGTTCGGGCTTCACAATCACGTATGAAGATTTTCTTCCGGTAAGTACAATACCATGCTTTAATCTATGTAAAATGCTTTCTATAAATGAGATCTTTGGATATATTAAAATAAAGGGTTAAAAAGAAATACACCTGTTGTGTGATGATGCAGAATGTACTGTTTATTTATTTATTTGAGTGGCGATCGATTTCGGACGATAGTCCATCATCAGGCCGACGCTAAAAAACATATTACATTTTTGTTAATAACATTTTTTTACATATATAATATGCAAGTTATATTGAAATATAGTTACAAGTTATAAAAGTATTACAAGTTATAAAAACTAGAAATAAATGAATTATGACGTAATATGTGAAAATTGTTAACAAATATTTATAAATATTTAAGTTAGAGCTATTGAAATTTTTTTTATAAAATAATATAGTCTATAAAAAATATTTATACAACTTTACTAGATTTAAATTGTTGTATAAATATTTATTTATAGACTATATTATTTTATATAAAACATTTCAATAGCTCTAATTTAAATATTTATAAATATTTGTTAACAATTTTCACATATTATGTCATAATTCATTTATTTCTAGTTTTTATAACTTGTAACTACATATATTTCAATATTTGCATATTATATATGTAAAAAATGTTATTAACAAAAATGTAATATATTTTTTAGCGTCCGCCTGATGGACTATCGTCCGAAATCGATCGCCACTTAAATAAATAAAAAAATAAATAAACAATACATTCTGTATCATCACACAACAGGTGTATTTCTTTTTAACCCTTTATCAACAACCTGGAGAGATTTATCCAACATATTTGGATATATTATTCTTATTTTATAAATAAATAAATAAATAAATAAATAAATAAATAAATAAAAAATTCATCACGGCATATTACCCATTGCTGGGTGTGCCAATCAGCTACGCAGATATCGGTAATGATGACATATTTGTATCGTGCGGGCGTTTACCAGGCGTCACCTCACGGGCACTCATTGCTGGCGTGGAAAGTGTACCACAGGGGTCAATTTTGTGCCATTTAAAATTCGAAATATTTGGCGTCCGTCGGGATCGAACCCGGTTCCCCAGATTCGCGCCCTGACACTCAGGCACGCGGCCACGAGACCCCATAAATAAATATATCATCACGGCATATTACCCATTGCTAGGTGTGCCAATCTGCTTTGTACGCAGATAATGGTGATGACATATTTGTAACGTGTGGGCGCTTACCAGGCGTCACCTCACAGGCACTCATTGCTGGCGTGGAGAGTGCACCACAGAGATCCATTTTGTGCCATTTAAAATTGGAAATATTTGGCGTCGGTCGGGATCCAACCCGGTTCCCCAGATTCGCGACTTGACACTCAGGCTAATAATTTTAGTTTTATTTTACACATAATTTCTTAGAGTGAAATGTGTTCGCAGGACACTCTTAATTTTTACAGTTTATTTTTTTCTGTAAGTTTATTAAAAATAATTTATCCAATATGGAAAGAAGAACTATTATTTGTAGATATTTTTTAGTAGATATAAAAATTATCTCTTTGATGCGTAATTACATCTTTTCCTGCATAAAATTATGTAGGTGGATGTTTTGTAATTTTATAAATTAGTATTAAGGTATTTATATTCGCATAAATATTGAACATTTAACAAGCCTAAATTTTTTAACATTTTTCATTGCAGTTCAGTATAATTTTCATAGCTCTACTTTGCAGTGTTTGTAGTTTATCTATATAATTACTTTATAAAAACAAAATAGTACTGTAACATGTAAAATCAAAGCGAATGATTGTGGTGTAAATTATTTTTTTACTTCATAATGATAAATTATGAGAAACATTATTACTTTAATGTAATTGAAATTTAAAGTATCTATCTATATATGTGACTCCTAGATTTAATATTTTCAACAGTCTAAATGAACAATTTATTAACTTAATTCTATAAATAAATAAATGAACCCATTGATGGGTGTGCCAATTTGCTTTGTACACAGATATCGGATATCGGCAATGATGAAATATTTGCACCGTGCGGGCGATTACCAGGCGTTACCTCATGGGCACTCATTGTTGGCGTGGAGAAGGGTCAATTTTGTGCCATTTAAAATTCGAAATATTTACCATCGGTCGGGATCGAACTTTAGTTTTTGTAGTATTCACAATAAATAAGGCTAGATGGTCCACGTAACGTGTATTTATTTAACAATACGGACGTTTCGGGCTTTCAGCAAGCCCATCCTCAGCTAAATTACAAAGGTTGTACAGTAGTTATAAATAATAATACAGATGAAATGTAAACCACGTTGCTTAAACATTTCATCTGTATTATTCTTTATAACTACTATACAACCTTTGTAATTTAGCTGAGGATGGGTTTGCCGAAAGCCCGAAACGTCCGTATTGTTAAATAAATACACGTTACGTGGACCATCTAGCCTTATTTACTGAGAATACAACATATATTTCACGTTCTGGTCCTTCAATCCCATTTAGTTTTTGTAGTATTCAGCTTCAGCTTGAGTGAATTTATCGACTCAATATTTTGTAGTTCTATGTTTACTATTTTAAATAAATGATTAGTTATTGTGTTGTAATAGATTAGAATATAATACGTAAAAAGGCGAATTTTACAATTTTCTAACATCACCTACGTTATTTGTTATGAAATATTCGAAAAAATTAAGTTTTATTAGTTAAATAAAGTTTTTATATCAATTGTCCGACACTAATCACCGCATCTCTTTGTCAGTACCTCGGATGTCTGAGAGTAATTAAATTTATAAGATGTTTAGTATAACAAATGTGGACAAATATATCTACTGTTGTTTAGATTAGGTTTTAAAAATCTCAGCCATATAGCATTTACATTCTTACAAAATCGATGTTTCAGTTTAACATTTTTCAGACCATTAACTTGTCGTGTAGAGATTTTTTATCTTTCTATTAATACCACAATCACAATTGCCAATTAAAAAGGGGGAGACAACAATCTACAAAAAAGATTTACCATGTTAATAGCCAGGGCTGGACTGGGAATATGTTTAGTACCGGGAAATCCGGATGGGGTCGGGCCAGGCCACTCATTTGAACCGATTTTTTTATAATTTTAATCATTATAATATTTTGTTTAATAATTTACTTTTTACCTCCCATTACCCTTGGTAAAGGAGGTATAAGGATCGTACTAAAAATCGCATATCGAGATTTTGATAAATGACCACACTTTATTTGAAGCTCAAAATAGATTTTCTTCGAAAAATACCTTTAAATTTTATTTTTTCGCAATTTATATTATGAAAATTAAAGATTATTGATGTTTCTATCGGTTTGCATTAATACTATTTATATATATTTTATGGATAAATTTATAAAATAATATTCAATTTAAATCCCGGAGCCTACGATTAAAACAAAACTCCTCTTAAATGTATATAACTGTCAGATAACTGTCGCTGTCAAAATACTAATCATTTCAAATTAATAGTGGCAACGTTTTGAAAAGAAAATAGTAAAGTGAACATTAGTTATATGAAAAAGAACTAAATATAGTTTCTAACATGAATAAATATGTAAATACCTATGTATTTAAATTAATAAAAATTAAATGGTGGGAGGTATTGTGTTGGCTACATCAGATTTTTTCTTTCAAAACGTCTATGATTTGCTCATTTTTGATTTTCTTTGTGTTGATAAGAATGTAACAATAAATTTGTACATTGAAAATAAATTTTAATATGTTAACGTATGTATATTTAGTTATTTATGCAACAAGAGTGTAAACAAAAGCTTTATGCCATGAGGTCAAGTATTTCGTGACGAAGCTTACCGAGTCCCGAAAATTATTGACCGAATATCATCCGTATATATATTATTGTCAATTTTTTTATTGATTAAATCAATTATTATATGAAAAGGTGTAGCAGGTATGTTATTATTTATAATTTGATAAAAGTTATTTGGATCTAAATAAAATACATCCTTATATAAATGATCATTTCATGTGTATGATGTCGGTAATACAAAATTAAGTATGTATTGCGAATTTGACAACTGGTTGTCAAAAAGAAAAATAGCTATAAATATTGGCGCATATTCAAGAGTAGTAGGGAATTATTTCAAAATCAAGAATTTATGTTATTTTTTATTGGTTTATTTATGACGGGCCACCGGGAAATTCCCGGTATCCCGCCGGGCCAGTCCAGCCCTGTTAATAGCGTAGGTGAACTTTTTCAGGTATGTAAAAATGTAAAAATCTGTAAGATCTTAGTTACTCGGAAGGAAGTGCTGTATTACTGAGATTTTGAGTATTTGTTAACATCTAATCTTTAATATGAGCTATACAAAACTTGTTTCCGCAAACCTTGCTTCCATCATTCTGTGCATCTGTTCATAAGATTTGCAATATTATCTAGCAACATATGTCTGCTCATTCCAACCGTTCCATCATCACGCGCGATCATCGCACCGACAATCGTCTGGCTCGTTGTTATTTCAGCCAATTAGACATATCCATAATTCGTACATCTCTTCTGGGGGCCGGGGCTTCATTATTATGCACTGATAATGTTCAAAATAATTAATTTCATGAATAATTCATTCAACTGATATGGTAACTACCAACACGACCGCTAATCAATAAGGCCACTGGAACTCCGGCGATAAAAGTGGGAATTAAGTGAAGCACCCTAACCTCAAAGAGGAAACCAGAGTGTTTATTCGTGGAGATTTGATTATGGTGATTACAGGCTCATAATTACTGTGTCAACATGTTAAGTACAACTTCGAGTTCATATTAGTGGAGAAGGAAATTGAGGTAAACAAATTATGGTTCGGTGAATGCCATCATTGCCATCCAAATTGTTTTCGGGTCATTTGAATAGAATAATTTGGCGGAATGGTGGCTGCTACGTACGTAGCTACATATTTGAATGTATAATTATTGCTAGTTTAATACGATGGTCATGATAGAATTATTGAGTATAAGAAAATAAGGTAGGTCGTATAGATTTATAAAACCATTTTTTAATTATCATTGTCAGTGTAAGAATTAACTAGAGATTATTTCATTTTGATTTGAGTAAATCCAGATAGGATGTAAGGACAATAAAAATAATTTGAATCAATTACTCCTTTTCTTCTGTTAGAAATATAATAAAACATTACTATCAAATCTTTTAAATTTTCTTACGTTATATTATGTAAACTATAAATCAAGTCTACTTACTTCCTTCACTTGCCATTGAAAGAATTCTTTTAGTACGACTTTCTCCCATTTTAAACATTTCTTGCATACTATAGATCAATCCATAACAAATGAATTTAGTGGAGGGCAGCTGTCAGAAATAAAATGCATACATATTTTACTAAATGATGGAGCCATGAAATAATTATAGTTTAATTTTATAAATAATGTATAATAAAATTTCTCGGTTTCTATAATATTAATAAGATAAAGAATTAAATAATTTTAAAAAATAATCAAAAGTGAGGCTAAAATCAATGGACCCGACGTAGAGAGAGAGGAATTGACTCTCACCTTAGAAAAGGAAAGAAAGATAGATAAGCGGGGCAACGTCAAACAAGAACATTGTTGCCGTCTGTTGTTTTGTTTGCAGGTCTGACAGTAGTACAGTTAGTAAAGGTGTAATACATTTGTAAATAAATAATATTAGCTAAAGCAAAAGTACTTTTCTATATTTATTATTTTTCAGATAATTTAATATTCGAATGAAATATTTTGTGTATCGAATATGAACTATGTTTTACATTCAGTCATTTATTATGAATATTCCTAAGCACTCTGTATTATTTTTCATCTTTTGACTTTGCCCCTAATTAGCGCTCCCTTTTCTAAGGTGTGCATCAATGCTTATACAGTAAAGCAGCAGCAACGTTGCGTCCATATATATAATACGTCAATGCCTGCCCTCCACTTATGACGTCATGTTGAATTGCCTAATATAATATATCATTACAAATTTAGGTTATTTTGGATCAAAATAGGGATAAATATTGAGAGCTATTAAGAAGCGAAAGGATATAATAGACCTTTTCAATTTATTGAGATAGAAGAACAACTGAAATCTATGGTGTTTGTTTCTAAAAAGTTTAAAAAACTTCTCGAAAGAAGTTACAAAAGCTTTTATTAGAGCTAAAATGTCTAACGGATACAAATTTTCATCGAGAATACAGGTATTTTAATAACTGCAATATTTTTGACGTTTCGTTTGACAGCCTAACTGGCCATTGTTGGCGCCATTTTACTTACTATTTGCAGCCATAGAAAGAGATAGCCGTTAAATTGAAAAGGTCTATTGTGAAGTGTTAAAGAGAACTACTTGAACATATTTAAAATAAAATTGTGTCTTATTATAATAATATTTATATGGATGTCTTGATATATGGTGTTTAGCCGTTAGGTGTCCTTAACCAAGTATTTGAACTAGAGTAATTAAATGAACATTGTTGTAATCAAGTTATACCATTGTTGTAATAAATTATTATTTATTTTAATCATTAATTATATAAGTATTAAACAAAATAGATCAAATAAAATAAATCTTAGTCAAGTTCTTTAAAAATAATATTCGTTATTTATTTAACATTTAACAAGTATGTGCAGAAGGATATTTTAATACAATTTAATGTCAAGAATTATTTTTACGTGATGAAATTTTTCATTTATAAAATAATAATTTAAAAATTAATGGATCTTTTCAATTTAAAGAGATAGAAGATATGCGCAATAGAGATCTGCGCATAGTAAGAACAACTGAGATCTATACAGTTGGTTTCTAAAAAATTGAGACATAAAATATGAGAATATCTCAGAAAACTTAAAACAATCTTATCGAAATAAGTTACAGAAGCTTTTATTCAAGTTAAAATGTATAACGATGCAAATTTTCACTGAGAATACAGGTATTTTACTCACTGCAATATTTTTGACGTTTCGTTTGACAGCCCAACTGGCAGTTGTTCGTGCCATTTTCTTACTATTTGCAGCGATAGAAAGAGATAGCCGTTAAATTGAAAAGCTCCATTGCAGATGCAAAACATTTGCTTTAGTTGTATTTAAAAAATTAAAAACAATATTCCTTTTCAAAATTACACTGTCATGTATAATGAAAATGAAAATAGATACGACACGTATACAAGAAATGGCAATAAATAATCTCGTTACGGTACGGTATGATTTGAAATTAGTCATTATCAGTAATTACAGCAAGCTCTCATTGTAATGTATGTGATTCGATGAACTGGACAGAAAAATGTCGGTCGCCTCTTAATTAGAGAGACAAATACTAATTGATTAATTAATCCGAATGCGTGTAAAAATTGATATTTACGATATATAAGGAAAGTTTCATCAATTTTGTAGATAGTATCTGTTTCATTAATGGATTGAGGGTAGGTAATATAAATGAGAGGAGGGACAATGAATTAGAAAATCTAAGCATTCTATCGTACTATCGTAAATTCCCAATATCTTCTCTTTCCAGGGGCGGTTTTACAAAAAAATTCATGTAAAAATTAATCCTGTAACTACGTCATAGCCAGATTGTAAAATTCGTCTTTTTATAAAAGGTTTAGTCTTTAATCGTTTTAAAAAACGCGGCCAGATTATCAAGCATTCGTTGAATTGGCATTTTCGTTTGCAATTTCTCTAAATACCCCTCATCACATCAACGTAGCGAACAAAAGTTACGGTTAAAAAAGTCGGGCTGAGTTTTGTGCGTTAGGTTAGGTTATTGCTGTTGTATTCAGAGAAATGTAAAAGCTAAGTAAGCTGTTCGTCGATCGCCCTTTTATAAAACGGCTAGCGCTAGACGCTGAAATATTTTTTTTCTTCAAACGTATTATAATATTCATATTATACTACCGTACCCGCACTATAGAAGATATTCATTGGCTTACTAGTACAAAAATGTTGTTATTGTTGTACTAGTAAAAAACTGTTAGCATCTTAGTTCACCGCTGGCGGCAGTGGTCGCCAGAGCAACACAGTTCATATTGAAAATTGTTATTTGACATTTGTATCGTTTGTGTTTTGTTGTGTACACAACCAGCTTTGGCTCAAATTACAAACTCTATAAATAAAAAAATCTGATGTGGCCAGCACATTACCTTCCGTCAGTTATATGAGGTACTTACGAAAATTCTACCGGTGACTGTTACCGGTAAACAGCTGTTTATCAGGTTATAGCTACCGGAATGGATATTTTAAGAACGCAAGTGGTAAACACGGTAGATCCATAACGTATAAAAAAAATTGAAAATTTGAAACAGGTTAGAAATTTGATATAGTTAACAAACTTTTAACGCGCGCGCTTCGCTTTGCATCACTACCTTTTTTTGAGATTAGATTCTTCGTGAATCCGGTAGAAGAATCTGGTAGATGATGTACAATTTTCAAACACGGTAACTTTTTACCACTCGTGTTTTTGAACAGTCAGTAGATGCGGTATCTACCGGTAGAATTTTCGTCAATGCGGATGTATTTTATATAAAATCCATACATAAAGTTCCTTACAAAAGATTCTAAATTTCTTGTATGTACATTACCCTTCGACAGTTGTATGTATTTTTTACAAATTCCAAACAGAAAGTTTCGAGCAAAAAATCCTATATTTCGAGTAAAATTATAACACAAATATACTACGAATATGTCAATTGACACTGACATCTTTCAATCAGAATTTTCTTAGTAGCTGTTTCAAGCATAGCTAGCTAATTTATGAAATTTAATTTCTTTATCATTTTATAACTCTATATCCATTTAGTATGAAGTATAAAATGCAGTCAAATCGTATAGAAAATACAATATTATTTAATATTCATACTAACATTGAATGTGAAAGAATGATATTTAACATCGTTTTTTAAAGAAAAACTGTTAAAACATTCAAATGAGGAAACTTCCGGTTGTCCAATTATAACCAAAATCTAATCAGCTTTTCATATGGATGCAACGAAGAGGAATACGAAAGAATTATAATTTTTGGAATTGTAGTATTAGAGTTATCGTAGACGAAAATTTTGTTACACACACACACACACACACACACACACACACACACACACACACACACACACAGAGAGAGAGAGAGAGAGAGAGAGAGAGAGACACACATACATACATACATACATACATCATCGTAAAAATAGTAAAATCGTATTCTAGGGACCTTAAAACGTGCTTATTCATTAAAACTACAATACCTTCCTTACCTAAAGGTGACGGGAGGTAAAAATTCCAAAAAAATGTCAAAAAAATTATTTGAAACACTTGACGAAAAAATAGTATATGTCATTCGGAGTAGAACGCCCTTTTTGTGTTTTACCCAACTTGTCAAGCCTCGACTTGCGCCTCGGTCGCAATAGCTGGATTCAACACAAAATACCGCTTTTTACTCCTAATAACATAATATACTACTTTCTGTTCGTAGTTCATTATAAATAAATGTTTTTGTCGTATAATTACAACTTAAGATAATCAAATAACATTCATTTCAATACAATACTTAAATTACTCAAAAAAATAATTTCCATATTGGGAGAAATGAATTATTAATTCACACACAATAAGTGAAATTCATGATAATGAGAAATTAATGAAAAACATTTTCCAATAAAATGCAAATGACAATCGATTTCCATGCTATTCAAAACGATGTAATTTTATTTTTATTATAAATAAAGTATTTCCGGGTGTTGATTGACAATTTTTCACTTGAATTCTTAAACGAAATCTGCTCATGACGTATAGGTATATTTCCATCTGTCACCCTCATAAATTGAAATTTGATGGGAAAATAAAATATGAAAACAGCTCTACTTCCTCACGCTATCCAAGAATAAGTCAGGGACGGTTTTGGGTTTTCAAACTATTATTTTTCTACAAATTCCGTATTGTCTTGATGGTACACTTTATGAACAAATATTTTAACGTAAAAATTAAGAACTAAACTATTATTCACGAAAGATGACTATTCAAGGTCATTTGTGAGCTGTCTGATATAATATTACTTGCAGATAACTTCATTGCATTTCGTTTGCATAGGCGTGCAACATGAAATATTTATGGACACATTTTAACTGAAAAAATAAGAATAATTCATTTGAAAATTATGTTTCTTTCTAAATAATGCCTTTCTGAAAGATTTATGTTCTTTACTTATATTTTTGCAAAATACATAAACATAGACTTAACTTATAAACCAAGGAATAATAATTTGATTTAAACGTCAACGCCACTGGGTAAATATTAGCACAGAGGGCAGTGTAGTAGATAATTAGGTATCTGTAATTCTACGACATATGTCATTATTATTCATAGTGTGTTAGAAAGTAATGCCACTATTTATGTATATCTGTCACACCACATAAATTAAATAGACATAGGTCAAATAATCTTTCTCTTTCTAATACAAAATGTTGCTAAGCTACTGCTATTGGGATTTTCAAAGAAGAAAACGCTAACTAGCGGCAAATATTAGAACTACAAACAGTGGTACACATTTGACATTTACATGAATGAAACTTAAACTTTATGACTACAGAAACTCTATTATAAATACTTGAATTATAAATAAAAAATACTAATGAGAAAATAATACGAAAACTAAAGAAACACAATTAACAGTAATGCTACACTTACAAATGTCAACAAAAAGTGTACCATTGTTTAATGCGATCAGCGCCATCTCTTGATATCTGAAAATCCCAATTCCCAATAAAGTGATATGTATTCTTTCTTCGAATAAATGACCTTGAATAGTCATCTTTCGTGAATAATAGTGTATATTGGCTGCCCATGCTGAGAAAAAACTATGGTAGCCGGTGCCGGTTGCTTTAATATGTATAAGTTCGTTTCGGCTGCAGATATGGGAACCTGTGTTTTGTGCATTAGGTTAGGTTATTAGGTTATATTATTAGAGAAATAGCGAAAACTAAACTCATTATTTTACAGTTTGATACAAATAATAGATACTTACTTATTAAGGGCATAATTGAAAGATTGTAACACGGGTGAAAGTTTAAAGCTCGACGCGTAGCGGAGATTTGAAAATTATTTTGACATATTAAAAAAAAATATTTGTCATTTTTGAAGCAAGCTTTGATTTTTGTCTTTATTTATTTACCGTCTGGCCTCCTGAACGGTAAGTAAATCACATCACTTACCAATGTGATCCACAGCAATTAGCGTTCAGTAATTTGTGAATAAAGCATACTGTCTTGGAAAAACTATCGGTAACCATTAACAAAAACCCGATCGTGTCTTGTGTTGATTTACTTGATGTGGCCAGCGAATTACCTTCCGTCAGTTCCTTGTACAAAATCCATACAGAAAGTATCTTGCGCAAGATTCCATATTTCAAGTACATTACCTTCTGTCAGTTCCATGTATTTTGTACAAATTCCATACAGAAAGTTTCATATAACACAAACATGTCAACTGCACTTGACACTGATATCTGTCAATCAGCATTTTCTTAATATAGTAGCGGTTTCCATGGTTATAGCATAGCTAGCTGCTTTATGAAATTTAATTTCATTATATTTTTTTCCATGGAATATGAAGTATAAAATGTAATAAAATCGTATAGAAAATAAAATATTCTTTTTCTACAGTCTATATACAAAGTATCCATTTGCGCTCTCTTTTGTCAACGCAAAATGTCACTTTGCCGCTCATGCGCGACAAAGTAGAAAACGCTCGCTGTCCAAATTTGTAACTATACAATGTTGAGAAATGTCACTTGTCTACATTCTTAATAGAAACGTTTAGTCAGGAATTAATGACACTGTAGTTACACATTTACCGCCTTCACAAGTCAATCTGACATATAACTGCTCTGTCGGTATATTACATAACCAAACAAAATGCCGCATTGCTGTGAAAATAAAATATGGCATTTATTTACAAAAACGAAAGAAAAATGCTTAGATTAGATTGAAGCAATAGCTCAAGAAGAATGGAAAGTAACGATAAATTAAAATTAAATATAAAATAAATTGTGTGAACAGTTGTGCTGCCACCTGCAAAAGTTTGGCCTGAACGCACCCAGTGGACATCCACTTTTCCACTGCACTAGTTTAATGTAGTTGAAACAAATAAATTATACAAAACATAATATTCATTACAAAATTGGCATTAATTTTTTGTAAAAATGAAAGCCAAAACAATATCTTGAACTCATATTTGAATACGTTCCTATCTTCACTGCAAAACTGTTGAGTAAAGTACAAAGTGTACATTTTATTATTTTTTTATGGTGGAGGACTGTAGAAAAAATCTTGTGTGTGTTTCGAGCGCAAATGGACATTGTCGATTTCGAGAGAATGCCGCGCTCCTGCGTCGCGCGTCAACAACCTCAATCGACAATGTCCCATTTTGCGCTCTTAATACACAAATAGCTATTAATACTTATAATAACATTAAATATGGAAAAATGATATTTAACAGTGTTTATTCAAGAAAAACTGTTAAAATCTTAAAATGAGGGTACTTCCGGTAGACCAATTATAACCAAAATCTAATCATCCCTTCGCATGGATGTAAAGAAAAGGAATACGAAAGAATTATTTTATGATAATTTGTACTGAAAATCGTTTTACTTTTTCTAAAAAAAATATCCATTAGCGTTGAAAGAAAAAATTTGAAGGTTAACAGAAGAAATGTATTGAAATTTTATTATACTGTGAAAGTAAATGGAAATCAGTCGAATGCCAAAAAGTTTCGTGCCATTACCGCAACATCAATTTCATTACCAAACTTGTAGAAGGTCAAATCCACTCTGCAAATTTTAATCACATCAACCACAAGCATCTGAAAAGTACCATTCTTAATTAAATGTCGAATTGAAATCCTGAAAATTTTATAGTTCCTTCAACAATCACTTTAGCTCGACGCCTAATTAAATTTGAGTCTTTCCTGTTCCTTTCCTTACGTTTGTTAATTGTATATTTCCTTTGCGGTTAACTTTCATTCCTCGCTCACTTCCGGCGGGTTACGTGCGCGAGTTGCTACTTCCGGTTCCAATCAAAAGAACAAAGCAACATCTTCGATTGCAAGCACTGAGCTCTGGCGCCGAGCTTGAGCTTGAGTGGGAATTTGTCGGCGTTTTGAACAGCGCCGATGTCGTATCACCAGCAAACAATTAACGAAATGTGCGCAAACAATACGAGATATCGGCGGAGTGAATTGGGAGATCGAATGGAAGAAAATGTGGGAAATGCACTCGACAAGGAGATAATTAAATACCAAAAATCAAGCTACCTTTATTGAACGAAACTCAACACAAATCTGCGGATTATTAATCATACAAATAAAAAGAATTTAGCACAAGATCAGGTAGGCCGTGGAATATAAAATATATTAAAACTGTTACTTGCCATTTGAAATTATGATGTAAAAGTTATGTTACTTAGAACTTAGTTAATCAATTCAAAATATTTGAATTTTCGAATCATTATTTATAATTTGACAGCTTCGACAGTTTTTAAGTCAGTGTGAAACTATTTTGACAGTTTTTAAATCTTTAATAACTAGACAAAGAACAATTTGACAGCTTTGACAGTTTTTACGTTTCTTAGAAATTAGTTTCCAAAAGATGATTCATTAGAATCTTTTAAAAAGTAGAAGGAAAGAATAGAGAAATTTATTATTTTTGAAGGGTACTATTTTGAACATATCATCCATCATATACTTCCAAAAGTGACCAAGTCAAAAATTATGAAAATGAGTTAATGTGTCCAAGAAGGAAAAAATATCCTAATCAATATCTGTGCTAAAAATAACTTTTTAACATGCTGATCAAGTCCAATGAACCGTGTTTCTACAAGTAAAAATGACTAAGTCAAAAAACGTATTTTGTAAGCAATTGCAATAATTTTTTTTCAATAATTGGAAAAATCAGAATTTAAATGTTTCCTTCATTTTCAAATATTTTCCTTAGTAATTATTTTTTATGTTTTATAACATTTTTTTAAAGGGTAAAGGTATTTATAAGGAGGAATGAGTTTTCATTTGATCACTAGTGAATTTTGACTGTAATTCAACTTGGACACTTTTTACCATCAAAACTACCAATGAACAAAGCTTATGTTATCATCAAATAATGTAATTTAATAGCACGTTTGATAAATACAGATTAGTGAGTTATAAAAAAAGAAAAAAATATTTCTTAAAAAATCGCCTCGAAATGTTAAGCAACAACAAAACCAAAAACTAAAAATCTGATGTGGCCAGCACATTACCTTCTGTTAGTTCTATATACTTTGTACAAATTCCATACAGAAAGTTTCATGTACCTAAGAGAATTTATATTTCCAGTAAAATTATAACCTAAACATGTCAGTGGACCTTTTCAATTTAACGGCTATATCTTTCTATCACTGCAAATAATAAGAAAATGGCGGGAACAACTGTCAGTTGTCAAATGAAACGTCAAAAATACCTGTATTCTCAGTAAAAATTTGCATTTTAATTTCAATAAAAGATTTTGTAACTTATTTCGATAAGATTTTTTAAAGTTATCTGAGATATTCTCACATTTTACGTTTAATTTTTTTAAAAACAAACGCCATAGATCTCAGTTGTTGTTACTATGCGCAGATTCCCATTGCGCATATCTTCTATCTCTTTAATCACCAAATTTTTTGACCAGACAATACCTTCCTTACCTAAAGGTTATGGAAGGTGAAAAACAATACAAAAAAATTGAAAGTAGAAAAAGTATCAACATTATTAAATAAAAAAATTACTTAAATTCACAAATATTTCATCTAAACAATCTATTAATTCATCTGAATTGCATTATTTGCTGGTAATAAGCTTTGTTAATTGGTACTTTTGATGGTAAAAGATAGGCAAGTTGAATTATATTCAAAATACATTAGTGACCAAGTCATAACCCACCCCCTCCTTCCAAATTACTTTACCCTACAAAAAAATTGTTATAAAACTTAAAAAGTAATGACTACTAAGAAAGGAAAAATATGAGAAAATAAAGGAAACATTTAAACCCTGATTCTTCCAAGTACGTTTTTTGAATTGGTCACTTTTGGCAGTATATCCACGATATTTAAACCAAAATTCCGAAAAATAGGAACCATGTGACATATATTATAATTCTAGTGTGATCCTCGTGACAAAGAATAGAAGAATAATGAGGGAAATGTTAAAGGAGATAGTATCAGAAGGAGACAAGATAGGACTAAAAGTAAACGAAGAAAAAACCAAGCTAATGAGACTCAGGAAAAAGTCAGAGAACAAGAAGATCAAAATAGGAGAACACTATTTTGAAGAAGTCGAAAGATTTAAATACCTAGGCATCATGTTGTCCAGCAATGGAGAAAGACAAGCAGAAATCAAAGAGAAGATAATAGCAGTTAACAGGGCCTATTACGCTAACAAAAAACTTCTTAAGAGTAAATTTATTACATTTAAAACGAAAATGAAAATATACAAAACGATAATAAGACCAATAATAATGTACTCAGCCGAAACTATGACAATGACAAAAAAAGATGAAGAAGACTTAAGAATAGCAGAAAGGAAAATAATGAGAGAAATATTAGGACCAGTAAAAATCGCAGATAACAAATACAGACCAAGAATGAATCATGAAATCGAACAAGTACTAGAAAGAGAAGACATAGTGAAGAAAATAAAGCAATAGAGAATAAAATGGCTAGGGCATATATGGAGAGCAGATGAAAAAGATACAATAAAATCAATACTACAGTGGATGCCAGGAGGAAGAAGAAGACGAGGTAGACCCAGATCCAAATGGCTACAGGAAGTAGAAGAGGACTTAAAAAACGCAGGAGTAAAGAAATGGCAGGAGAAAACAAGAGATAGAAATATTTGGAGAAGCATAAGCGAAAAAGTTTGAGAGAGAGAGGAAATGGGGACTGATCCACCCCAGAAAAGGATCTAGAGAGCTTCCAAAGAAGCGGCGCAACTCCTTGGGGGTGTTTAAGCCACTATATATATATATATATATATATATATATATATATATATATATATATATATATATATATATATATATATATATATACCGGGTGTCTTAGGCCGACCGACACATGGGCGATTAACATGTAAAATTAGTTAATTGTGAATAGTATCTCCCCAGTGCAAGTTATTAAGATGAAATTTTGCATGCTTATCCGGGGATACTATTTCTATGGATTTCAATTCAAATCAGTCAATTTACAAGTGTAATATTAGAATAAATTAAGAAAAATTGTAGAAGTACCATGAATGTTATTCATATCTTGAAAATAATAGTATCTAAGCAACAGCTCTGATAGAGTAGGGGTAACGTGCGCGCTTCACAATTTAGAGAGTCGGGTTCGAAACCAACCGACAGCAATATTTATTTTTTAATTTTTTCTTTTCAAAATAATTTTTATTATTAATATGTTTTTAATCTTTTATTAATATTTAATTTAATAAAGTGGATACAATGTACGTAACAAGATTTATTTATTTAAAAAATATTAAATCGTACCTACTAATTATAACATTAAAATTTAAAAATTATAATAAATATTCAAAATGGCCGCCGTTTTGCGCTAAGCAAAATCCGAGACGATCGTAACATTGCTGTCTCACGTTGCTTAGCTGTCGATTAGAAATAAGCCTACATTCATTCCTTATTGCCGCTTTCAGGTCTTCTAAAGTGGTCAATTCATAATGGCCGTAAATTTTTGATTTTAAATGACCCCAAAGAAAAAAATCTAAGGGGCTTAGATCAGGAGACCTTGCCGGCCAATTAATTGGTCCATTTAAACCAATCCAAGAATCTGGAAATGAATTGTCCAAATATTCTTTGACAATTTGCACGTTATGCGCTGGACACCCATCCTGTTGAAACCATATCCTCTCCATATTTAATTCTGTAAGTCTAGGCCCAACTACTGTTTCCAATAAATCTAAATATTTTGGACCGTTCAATGTCCCTTCAATAAAATATGGTCCAATAATGTGTGATCCCAAAATTCCCGCCCAAACATTAACCTTCTGGTGATATTGTGTTCTTGATAAATTTTGAAGAGTTGGTTTATCTTTTGACCAGTGGCGAAAGTTTTGCACATTCGGTTCGTTATGAAGAGTAAATGTGCATTCATCGCTATAACAGAGGGAATACAAAAAGTTTCTGTTTTCATTGGCTTTATCCATAATTGTTTCACAATAAGTTGCTCTTCTTTCTTCGTCGCCGTCTCGCAATTCTTGATGGTTACCTACTTTGTAACTTCTAAATCCATTTTTCTTAAGTATTCTAGCAATTTTTGTTCTACTTATTCCACATTCCATTTGTAAACTTCTTAAACTAATAGTAGGCTCCACTTCAACCCGCGCAATTATTATTTCTTCAAATTCATTTTCAATTGGTTGTATTTCCTGCTTTGTGTGATTAGCAACACACCCAGTTTCTTCAAATCTGTTAATAATACGCCTTCCACGGGATTTATTAACTACTTTTTCTGGATTTTCGGCAGAAAATACATCAGCAGTTTGCTGTAGGCTATTACCAATGTGAAATAATTTCACAATACGAATTTTATCTTTTGTAGTTAAATCCATATTATTTAAATAACACTAGCAACAAATAAAGATAGTACAATACAAATCTGCATTTGACGTTTGATTATTCAAATCAAATGTTCTCGTTTTTTTGTTTTCGTCAGGGCTAACTATAATTTGAAGAAATTTAATTTATAATAAACCAATAAAGCAAATAATAAAATATTTTTTAAATAAATAAATCTTGTTACGTACTATGTATCCACTTTATTAAATTAAATATTAATAAAAGATTAAAAACATACCAATAATAAAAATTATTTTGAAAAGAAAAAATTAAAAAATAAATATTGCTGTCGGTTGGTTTCGAACCCGACTCTCTAAATTGTGAAGCGCGCAAGTTACCCCTACTCTATCAGAGCTGTTGCTTAGATACTATTATTTTCAAGATATGAATAACATTCATGGTACTTCTACAATTTTTCTTAATTTATTCTAATATTACACTTGTAAATTGACTGATTTGGATTGAAATCCATAGAAATAGTATCCCCGGATAAGCATGCAAAATTTCATCTTAATATCTTGCACTGGGGAGATACTATTCACAATTAACTAATTTTACATGTTAA
>OY720452.1:14938452-15033452 GCA_963082715.1 Harpalus rubripes
CTGTATCCTTATTTATTATCTTTCTCCTTAAAATTACGTTTCAAGTTCAATTTTGACAACTTGACTTTTGAATTGAATAATGATCAGACATACGTTTCTCTGTTCATAGTCGAGTTAAGGATTTTTTTTGTACACACTGTATTAAATTTAACTTTCATTTTATATTGGCGGGGCTGCAGCCTTGCAGCCCTTATGAACGAGCCGCTCTTGGTGTATAGTACGAGTAGTATTAGATTTTGAACTAATCAAATCTATTATATTTATTGGATCGTGTCGCTGAGTGTAATAAGTAACCGGTTGTGATTTGGACTTCCTGAGTTCGAAACGGACCGACGCCATAATTGAGAATTTTTTTTATATGCATGAGTGATCCCAGTTGTGCCCACTCTAGGCCAGCTTAAACAGCCTGTAGTGTAAGGTAACGTTTGGGAAGCGCCTTCAAAAGTAGTTACGAGTATATAATTTTTGCCGAAATCAGTGAAGTTGTTATTAACATAAACCGTCAAAGTTTATAAATTATTTTTTATTTAATTAATATACCTTATCTACCCTTATTGTTAAAGTATTATTTTATCTACCATTGAGTCTAAAGTGCTACTTGATCCATTATTTAGAGTAGTGAGTAGATAAAACCATACTTTAAAATCTGTTATAGAAAAAAAAACTAAGTACCTATTTCGAAGTTATTTATTGTTGATCTGTTTTTGCAGTAGTTTATATACCATGTTTATAATGTTTCCCAGGAGTTGAACATGAACATAAAATGGGGTTTGAATAATCGGTTTTGTAACGTTTTTTGTTATCATTTGCGGATAAAGACATTTTTATATACAATCATATTTCAAGCAAATGTTCATACAAAGGATATATAACTACCTGAATCGTAAAAAAGATTGAATATGAAATAATTATTATTGTGCAAATGTTATGATAATAAATTCATATTTTATTCATTGAGCTGTCAACTGATAACTATAACATATGATAAAATGTCATATACTTAATGAATAAAACTGGCAAAAATAATTATTTATTTCTTGTCTACAATCTCTTTTTCTCTCTCTAAATAAATTCAAATTACATTCGTTTATGACAGCATATCTGACAAAGTTAAATCATGACATTTAATTTTTATGAAAGTGGTCTTACCATATTCTATACAACATTTGTTTAGAGTGTGTAATAGTTTCTTTTCTTTACCGGCCTAGGAACTTTTATTTTGGCAGTACTGTCCTCGTGAATTGTATTTTTTTGGGTAACATAAGAAGTATAACAAGATAGGTGCAGTTTGTTATTGTTTTTTGATTGGATAATGTCGGGATATTCTCCAATCGAAAAACAAGATCAAACTGCACCTATCTTTCAATCACTATTTTCTTAATTCTTAATTATAACTTTAAGGAACACATTTTTAACTAAATGTATATATGTGGGAAATTTCTCGACTGTGATGTGTAAACAATTATTCGAAATTTCAGTCAAACTGCATTTAATCTTCTTATAACACCGACGTTCCGGTGCACACTTGCACCTTCTTCAGGGTAGTAAGATCTTATAAATTGTTACAATTCATACATAGAATACATTCGTATAATTTTTTTTATTGATTTAGACCTTTGTTTTTTAAACAATTGGTCAGGAGCAATGTGTTTTTATGGTTTTAAATTTCCAAGTTGATTGCCTGGATAAATGTTATAATTAATTTTGTTATTCTACTATTTCCCTCTGATAACAGTCAAAACGACACACAAATATTTTTTGAATGTTTAAATGTATTTTGTGTACATGAATTAATTAACATTAACATCTAAATGTATATAATTTTATTTGAAGTTCCAACGTCAAACCGATATAAAAAAATTAATGTGGCCAACACTATACCTCCCGCCATTTGATTTTTATTAATTCAAATATACATACTTACATGTTTACTTATGCTGAAAACTGTATTCAGTCCCATTCCATATAACTATTGTTCTATTTACTAATTTCTTTTTAGACATGACTATTATTAATTTGAAATGATTAGTTCTTTGACATTTATGCGTCAGTTACATACATTAGAGATATGAACTGTATAACCAAGGAGTTGTGTTTGTTTAAAGCATAGGTCCGGGATTTAAATTATAGATAATTTTATAAATTTGTCAATAAAATATATAGAAAAAGTATTAATGCAAACCTGTAGAAAATTTAATAATTTTTAATTTTTATAATAACAAAAATCTCGAAAAAATAACATTTAAAGGTATTTTTTCTAAGATAAACTGTTTTGAGTTTCAAGTAAAGTGCCATTTCCGATTATCCGATTTACAAGGTTTTAAAGTTTTCCGAATAATAGTATTTGAGTTAGAGCGGAGGATTATCCACACATACATATATCGTGAAAATATTGAAATCGGATTCTACGGACCTTCAAACGTGGTCATTTATCAAAATCTCGATATGCAATTTTTAGCACGATCCCTATACCTCCCTTGGAAAGGGTAGTGGGAGGTAAAAATATTTTACAGTTTTTTTAGGATTAGTAAATAATTATTAACAAATTCTAAGGCTATTAAAACGTATACTTATTAAATAATAAAATAAGCTTATATTTATATGTACTTTGCATCGTGTCTCTAGTTCTGAGATTTTAAACAGTCTGCAAACTCTGAAAATGTCTAGCAACCAATAATCCAAATTTTCAGAACTTTTCAGAGTCCTGTTAGAGAATAACAGTGTTTTAGTATATTTGTCAGAGTTTTTCAACGATTTTATTCCTAAAAGGTATATCTATTAAACTCAATGTAAATAAAAATAAAACCCAACTACAAAAAAATAAGTTCAAACGTCTTATACGCACTGTTCAATTTAATAACCAAAGTTACCGACTAGTTTCGATCATTTAGATGACCATTATTAAGGTACTAGTGTGACTACAAAGAAAATATAAAAATGTACAAAAATGTAAAAATAATAAATAAATCAAATACCTACTTACATAATTACGAAACTGTGGTAGAACTGTCCGAAGTAAAGGTAAAATGTAACACAAAAACATTTTATTTTATTTTTGAATCATAAACTTGTTTATCCGCCCTCAAAAGCGGGCTTTAATCGCCCGAGAGCTTATAAAGTTTCCAAGCAACAACTATTTAAACGTCAAAATCGTTATTTTTAGATAAATGTCAGACAATATAATAAATTCGATAGATAAATCACATTTTTTGAACACCGCTGCTCGTAAAACTATTCGTATCCTTTCTCGTATACGTGTTTTCACTTTTGTGGAACCAACTTGCTCTGGATATCGTCAAATTCATTCGATATTTCTTTTGAATAATCGATATGGAACCATTTTCATTTGACACTAAATTAAAATTTGTTATAAACAAACAATATATAGCTAGAAACTACAGCACACTTAAAATTCACAACGCTAAAGCAACGATACCGAAAATATATACTCATTGAATCCTTGAATTAAATGAAATTAAATTAAACGTTGTATGTACCATGGGCATAGTCAAGATTATAGCACTCGGGGAAATTAAAGCTTTTCGCTACGCGTCGAGCTTTAAACATTCCCCCGTGTTACAATCTTTTGATTATGCCCTTAATACATAAATAACTATTACTTTTATGTGAATGAAACGTTTGCAGTTTTTATTTTGAACCATTTTCATATTAATTTATATATTTATTTATATTTAAAAAGCGTAAATGTTGACATTCTGGATATGGTTAAGTTATTGCAACAGAACTAAAATTGGATTGAAAAAGTAAAACAAACTTATTCTCGCCTGGTCCGTAGCAAAAGAGATAAGAAAAGTCATCATCATTATTAGAAGTGCCAATAACGAAAATACAATACAGTAAAAGATTAATAGTTCCATTATTAATAATTCAAGAAAATTCAATATATACATTCATCATTCAACATCTTGAAGCATTTATAAACAGAAACTATAAATTTTTCATTGTGGAAACAAATCTATAATCTTCGATGTCATTACCATTGGCATTATATCATCTCATGAACTCATTCCAAAAAAGATGAAGATTTGAGTTCGCGGCAGCGTAGCTAGATGGCGATAGTACTGTACCCGTCAATTCGGTTTACCGGAAATTTATTCTACCGTTGCGAGTATATTCGATTTTCATGGCAACTCGAGCGAAGAATATACGGTGATGGACAGATATTTGATATCGGAGACGTATTACTTATATACATTCCCTGATGGCTTATATATTAAATATGAAAAAGTTTCTGATGTAAACGATGCTGATATTGATTTAATTAAATGTCAATCATGGATAAACGTGATGCAATTCACGGAAGGCAATCACTGATAATGTTTTTACCTCCCGCTACCCTTGGTAAGGGAGGTATATGGATCGTGCTAAAAATCGCATATCGAGATTTTGGTAAATGACCACGTTTTAAGGTCCCTAGAATCCAATTTTAACATTTTCACGATGATGTGTGTGTGTATGTGTGCATGTATGTGTGGATCCTCCACTCTAACTCAAATACTATCATTCAGAAAATTTTGAAACCTTGTATTTCGAACTTTTTCTGTAATGGAAAGAGGCCATTAGATTAGATTAGATAACTGGAAATGGCAATTTATTAGAAGCTCAAAATAGTTTTTTTTAGCAAAATACCTTTAAATGTTATTTTTTCGAGATTAATGTTATTATAAAAATTAAAGATTATTAAATTTACTATAGATTTGTATTAATACTTTTTTCTATATATTTTATATAAAATTTTATAAAATTATCTATAATTTAAATCCCAGAGCCTACGCTTTAAACAAACAAAACGCAGTTATTCAAATGTATGTAACTGACAGATAAATGTCACTATCAAAGAACTAATCATTTCAAAATAATATTAGTGACGTTTTAAAAAGAAAAAATAGAACAATAGAAAAGGAATTGAATACAGTTTCCAGCATAAGTAAATATGTAGGTATGTATTAAGATTAATAAAAATTAACGATTCAAAAAAATAAGGCTTTCAAGTTCCACTATTATTTGGTTAAATTTATTTAGGACGTTTCGAGCAAAATCCGCTCATCTTCAGAAACTATAAAATTCAAGTTGAGAATTAAAAGTAAATACATATAATGTTGAAGCAGAATTACAATGTTGTACATCAGCGAAAGTTGTAAAAAAAAAAATCAAAAAAATAAGCTAATCCGCATTTTTAGATTAGTGAATTCTATTCTATCCCGGTATTTAAAATTTAGTCTTCATTTTATTATAGCTCCGGTGGTTCAATGGTTAGAACCCATTCTGTAATTGGGAATTAACCCTGTTGAGGGGTTTAAAAAAAGGTAGTTACTTGGATTATATTAGACTATATTTTAAATTTTAAGAAATAAACTGTCAAAATTAAAGTAAAATTCACTAATCCAAATATGAGGATTAACTTAATCTTTTTTGTGACTCGGGCTCTAAATGGCGGGAGCTATTGTGTTGGCCACACCAGATTTTTTTTAAGCCAATATGATTTTAATTATCTTCTTTAACAAATAATACCTATACAATTATTTGAATGTAGCTTACAAAAACAGAATTCTTGTACTACTAAACTTTATTAAAATACGTGGTTCACACAAATTACTTGTCACGATAAATTTTTAATATGATTAATCGAGTCACAACAATGAATAATAATCATATGTCCAATAACAATTTGTTCTAAAAATCAAAATAATTTGATTACGTGTTGTATTGAATTTACATGTTTGGCCAGACACGTAATTAATCAAGTTCAATATTTAATGAAGAGAAATCCAAATATGCAGCTTGAAGCTTGATGCAGTCCAGCCCGTATGGGCAGTTCATCACATCAGCATGTGAATGTACCTCACTCGTAGAAACAGCAAAGTACTTAATTTGTACAGTTAGTCCCGTTAAAATTTAACTGGCATGACTCCAAAAGCCATGAATTTAATTAAAAAAATCAATCTGGGAGTATGAAGCATTTAAACTGCCTGATGTAATTGAAAGTTCATGTACGAACCTTTGTATAATTGCTTCTATAAATTTTCATCAAAGAGTGAAATATATGAGTAGCTGGCTCAAAGTCCTAGTTGACTAGTTTCAAATTATTATCTCTACAACTGGGAATTTATTACACATATTTCGCAACTCGTATATGTTTTGATAAGCCAGCTAAACGATAAATTATGCGATTTATTATGAAATATCAATTTTACTTATGAGGTAATACAAACAAAGGCTGTATGCATTTGAAACTATTACTAAATTTAATATTTGATTATATTGTATTATACAGGAAAACTGATTTGCTATAATACCATATTCAAATGCTTAATAATATTATTACATATTTATTCTAGGTATATCGAAATACGATTTATCATATTTATTTGATTGTACTAAGAATAGTGTTCGACTTCATTGTTAAATTTTAGGTTAGTTAGTAGATAACTACTATACTATCGAATTAGCATTTGGAAATATGTGCATTGCCAACATTTTCTAACAATGTCTAGAATACGTAATACAATACATATAGTTTGCTTTATCCTCCATATTGTCTACATGTAGAATTATAAAATTAAACTTTACAAGTAGACATTCAACACTGTTCGGTACCGATAATCTATAGATATTCTCTGTTTTCGGGCCTATTCTGTGTCTCAGTGGTTAATTTTTAACCATTGATTAAAATTTTTATCCAATAGATATTGATTTGAGAACTAAAAATTCCTTTTTACCTCCCGCTACCCATGGTAAGGGGGTATAGGGATCGTGCTAAAAATTAAAGGTCCCTAGAATCCAGTTTTAACATTTGCACGATGGTGTGTGTGTGTGTGTGTGTGTGTGTGTGTGTGCGTGTGCTTGTGCGTGTGCGTGTGCGTATGCGTGTGCGTGTGTGTATGTGTGTATGTGCGTGTGTGTGTGTGCGGGGTCGCGCGTGTGTGTGTGCGGGGTCGCGCGTGTGCCTGTGCGTATGTGTGCATGTGTGTGTTTGTGTGTGTATGTGGGTGTGTGTATGCAGGTGCGTGTGTGTGTGTGTGTGTGTGTGTGTGTGTGCGGGCTCGCGCGTGTGCCTGTGCGAGTGTGTGTGTGTGTGTGTGTGTGTGTGTGTGTGTGTGTGTGTGTGTGTATGAGTGTATGTGTGTGTGTGGATCCTCAACATTAACTCAAATACTATAATTCAGAAAATTTTGAAACCTTGTTTTTCTACTTTATCCTAATATGGGAAGAAGAAGTTAGATTTTGGTGTAAATCAGATAACTGGAAATGGTACTTTACTTGAAGCTCAAAATAAATTTTCTTCGAAAAATGCCTTCAAATGTTATTTTTTGAGATTTGTGTTATTATAAAAATTAAAGATTATTAAAATTTCTACAAATTTGTCGAAATACTTTTTTAAATATATTTTATGGATAAATTTATAAAATTATCTGTAATTTAAATCCCGGAGCCTACGCTTTAAACAAGCACAGCTCCTTGGTTGCTCAGTTCATATGTCATATGTATGTAACTGACAAATAAATGTCACTGTGAAAGAACTAATCATTTCATAGTAATTTACTTTGCAAGACTGTTACTCAGAACTTTACTGGCGTGCAGATCTTTTTGTTATGTCAACATAATTGGTTAAAAAATGAAGTATAGTGGTTAAAAATAAACCACTTAGGCCCACTTTTACAATTGATGGATAAACTATGGTACTTTTAACATGCATTTTTAACTGTCAGATATTACGTTACATCACTTTAGGTTAATATTGGCACAATAAAACTATCTTCTTGTTAGACTATTTTTCTTCAATATTGTTATTATTTCTGCCTTCTAATTTGCATTTTTCACGATGTTAGATTATATAAATAATATTTTTGATATTGACAGTGATGATAAAATATTTGATTGACAATTGTCAAACGTATGAATCACTGCGTATGAATAACAAAATATCGTTTGTGTTTACGGGGTATCCATAAGAACCAGGGATAAAATTATCAAAGGTTTATACGCCCGATTTCCGTGGGATAAGAAATACTGGTGTTTATTCTATCTGAGGTTTATCCGAGGTTTGTAAAATACAATTTCCAATTTTATACCTGGTATAGCGTTATACGAGGTTTATTTAATGATTGTAAAAGTGGCCCTTAGTTATAGAATATACCCGTAATGGCCTAATAATCAGCCCTATTTTCTAAAAAAGTTATAGCACCGTTGTTATAGCAAATAATCAATAATAATTGCGGACACTGAATAAAACATGAAAATGACAGGCTTTTCATTTTTTCTATTGGTCAAAATTTATAGCAACGTTGCTAAGACTTAACAACTTCCTTACAAAATAGGGGTGAATGTCTCATTGGCTTTATATGAGAAACGACTACGCAAAACGTGATAAATCCATCAGAGTAAATTCTTAAAAAATTGTTGAAATGTTATACCGCCAAAGTCTGATTCATTAAATTAATTAATATTATATATTATGTCTTTAATTATGTTTAGTATAATTACTGAAAAATTTGAATAAGAAATATTTGGCCGATATCAAATAAGTAGCAATAAATATTGGATTTATCACATTTTTGCTTAAATCATTGCTGGAATTTTGAGAAAAACTCAATTTATTAAATATTTTAGTTCGTTAGTTACAAGTGCTAATTTGTAAATATGTCTTCCTGAAGCACCGAAAACAGCACATAAAAATTGGCACACTTTTAGCGGTATTTCTTTCGGTTTTAGGATTATTTTTTTTCATTGATCGACGTCTAGCTTTTAGGCATATTGCAATCGTACGACAGAGTTAGAAATTTATTCGTATCTACATAATACAGTTAGGTCTCAGGATACTCCACACACAATAAATAAAGTAAAAATAAATGGATTTAACTCATTTTGTTCAACTGCTTTACTTTGCACATATTTATTCAAGGAAAATACCAACTTGACTTATATTTTATGTAATATAAGAATGATTTATCTTTCACTGGAAATCTATATTCCGCATTTAACAATGTTTTTGAAAAATGGATTGGATAGCCTTTAAATTGAAAAGGCTATCATGCAAATACTTATTTTATATATTTTAATATTACATTTCGAATATAACATTTATGTTATTGTTTCTTCGTTTTGCTAATATCACTTTCCCCAATTTCACTTTCTTCTCCCATTCACTCCTTGCCTTGCTATCCAATTTACAATCTGTGGTCATTTATTATCCTGTAATCATGTTTCCATCGACACGTTTTCAATATCTCGGGGGTGTTTGCGGGTTGTTACTGGACTGGAGGCTGTCGGACGTGGGCCGAGCAACGTGGGACCCGACTTCGGCTTCTAATAAACTCAGCATTTCGGTAACGGCAGTTGTAATGGTAATGGATCGACCAACACCATCATTGATCATGCGCTAATGAATATGGATTCAGATATCAGCTTTTTACTAATTAATTGTCAAGTTTTGCAAAGTTTGAAGTTTTATTATTGATAGAGTTTTTAGATTGATTTTGCGTAGTTTATAATGTAATTATATGAAATTCAGTCTTTACTTAAAAAATTAAATAGTGAGTTTTCAATGAATAAATTTATTTTTTCGATTATATCAATAGGTTTATTTTGTTTGCTCATACGCGAATACGGTTCACTACTTCGTCAAAAAGTATATTCACTGTCAGTAGAAATAAAGTCACTAGATGACTGTTAGTTTCGGACTCTATTGTAGGCTAATCAGATACAGTATGAAAAAATCAGAGCTGATGAATTTCGCCGTGCGATATTTGATATTTTTGTTTTATCTGCTGTTGATTGTCATTGAATTATTTTTTTAAATTTTAAATATCATTTTTTGACAATTTTTTTTCCCTGGACTGACATCCCCAAGAAATTGTTTCCTTTAAATCTACATTTACGGTCGAAAAATTATTTCGAATAACTTTTTGAGATCCAACCTAAATGTTTAAATCGTAGAAATGGTCTCCAGGAGAATTTATTTTAATCGAAAAAAGAACCCAGAATCTTCCAATCGCTAGTCGGACGCTCTACCAATTGAGCCACGAGTTCCCATTGAAGTCAATGATTCTTTCTGGGTTCGAATCCCAGCGAGGTCCATTAATTTTTCACAATTCTTTCTTCGTTTAAAATAAATTCTCCCGGATCCTATGGCCCATTTCTACAATTTAAATATTTAGGTTGGATCTCAAATAATTATTCTGCGTGCATGTGACAGCTTAAAGTTCACAATAATTTAATGTGTACTGTTAGCGCTGAGCATATCTTACCACTTGTGAGAGTGTACTCTTAACGATTTGTAAAAAGGCTTGTGAAAGATTCATTGATTTCACTGGGAACTTATGGGTCAATTGGTAGACTGCAGCGATTGGAAGGCTCTAGATTCGAATCCCAGCGAGATCCATGAATTTTTCACAATTCTTTCTTTGTTTAAAATAAATTCTCCTGGATCCTATCGAGGACCCTATAGCCCATTTCTACGATTTAAAGAAAAATTATTTCCGTATACTATACAATCAATGGGTTTACGTCATAAATATAATATCACTAGAAACAATGACGTCATGTGTTAATAAGTTTACATAAGCATGTAAAACGGATTAAAGTATGATATGTGGGTTGCTTGCATACATACAAATCATTGTTACGGGGAGAAATAAGTTATTATACATCGATTAAGATAACTTAAGCTTCATATCATTGATTTCAGAACAGCAAAATAACAAGTAATTGAATATTTATCTCTGTCTTACTTATGGTTTCCTTCATTCTTTCTTCGATAGATATGTCTAATAGCATCATCTGTGTCGTACTAACACATTTAGTGCTCTTATGACTCATCCTGTTTACGTTAACTGTCCCGAAGTTTCATTTTGGACTAAAAATGTGAAATATCTGAAATTTAGATTTGACATTTTAGATGTCACTGGAATTGTTATATTTATAGTTAATTGGTGATATTTACCTTTTCTTACAGTGATTTTCGCTCTTAGGTAAGTATAATCTCAGAAATAATCGTAAAATGGAGTCGTATTGTAGTTTAAGAATTGGATAATCCACCCCAAAATTACGAAAATTTAATCACAATACAGGTTGAGAAGTATATTGTGGACATATAATATTTAGTAATATGAGTGTTCAGAATTGCCAATAATAAAAAAATAATCAAACGTCATTTTACAAAAATTAACAAAATTTTACTTAATAATATTTTCAAATGTAATTATTTCTATTCATGGTTTCAAATACATAATAATAATAATAGAAAAACCAATAAAATACCGTTAATAAAATATATTTAAAAATGTATAAAAAATTTCAAAAATCCCTAAACGATGACTTAAACCCATTAACTGACTGGATGCCCTATAGAAAAGTATATTTATATGGTTATCATTGAAACGGTCAGCATAATATTGAGGTTTTGCTCAGCTCTAAAATATTTTCTGTCGGCAAATATAACCTAACCTAACCATATATTGAGCCAGATATTTTTTTCACTGCCGACAAAACATAAATCTTCTAATTTAAATGGCGAATTATTTAATTACTTCTCTATTTATATATAATTTATAAGGCTTTTCCATTTAAAGATGAATACAGACGCTAAGAAAATTTTATTTACCTACCTAATACCTAATCATTCTTGTAGCTACATTAAAAGATAAGTTTGTCGGATGTAATTTGCTTGATTAGTGAATACGGTTCCAAATAATTGATGTACAAGTACAAGCAAGAGTAGAATTCCATTTGAATTATGCACTTCCTGTTCCTATTAATTGATCTCAAAATTCCCGGGTGATGCATTCTCCATATCCATTTCTAAGTGCCCTTGAGATATTAACTGCTAATTATTGCTTTCAAACTAAAATATCCATTACCTATAACGTAAAATTAGATTGTAAAATAGGTAGACTTTTTATTTGTAAAACTATGTACAGGGTGGAATTGGAAACGCCTTTTTTCTCGGAAGTTATTATAGATACCGAAAAATTGTTTAAATAAAGTTTTTAGTGTATTTAATAAGCTAACTAATAAGGCTATTCTGTAAGCATCGTTATGGCATAACGAATCGTTAAAACGTTATATTGATAACGAAAATTGTTTAATAGGCTTATTCTGTAATCGTTCGTTATGACATTATGCATTGTTAGCAATTGTCATATCGTTATTATAACGATAATCATTAAAATGGTATTCTGTAAACAATAATTTAATTCTACATAACGAAAAAAAGGTAACGATAACGTTATTATTTAATGACTGAAAAAATCATTCGTTACGTAAAAGTTTTGTTAATAATTCAGTATTTTTATTCGTGTCAGAATAAAATTGCTATTAAGTTGAATTGTGATCTCAAAAACTCGTCATGTTATAGTATTTTTGCAAGGTAATATTAAAATAATTTGTAGTATGTATCCAGCGCCTTGCGCAAGCATCCCAATTTGTAGATGTAGAGTCTGACAGCTGATAGGTTTCCGTAGAAGTATTGTGAGTGATATTGAATTATTTTATGTATTTCATTTAAAATTATAGTTTGATTTTAGGAAATAAAGGTCTAAACTTGCTCTCAAGATTATTTTTAAAAAAAATGTGTTACATAATACGGATACGAAAATAACGATTGACGTTAAGTAGACATAACGGATTTCAAAATAACGATATCGTTATGATAACGATTCGTTAAGCGAATATTTTACAGAATAGTCCTATAAATCTGTATAAATTTGGTAAAAAAAAGTTTAATTTAAGTTTAAGAGTTCTTACCTTCTAAATTTGATAGTTTTTGAGATATTAATGAAAATATTTAAATGATTCTTCTTAAAATGAAGTGTGAATTACAGAAGTTGAATTGGAATTAAATACCAGACAGACGACGGTTCTTTAGATTTTGAAGAAGCATAATGCAAAGCCTATAAACTACACAAAATTCATAAACTTCATCCTGGCGATGATGTAAGAAGATTATAGTTTTGTAATTACTTAAGACTGGAAAATATTGCAGATCCTAATTTTTTAAATAAAATTTTATGGTTAGATGAATCAAATTTCTGTAACAATGGTATACTAAATAGACATAATTCACATTATTGGGAATCAGTAGAAACAAATCGACGTGAAATATTTATTTCAAATTTTCAAATACTCTTTTCAATTAATATATGGTGCGGTATTATAAATAATATCATTTTCGGTCCATATTTTTATGACGGCATATTAACACCACAGAGATACTAAATTTTTTTCCTAAATGCATTTCAAGAATATTTGGATGATATACCATTAGACGCAGAATGATATTTCAACAAGATGGTGCACCTCCGCACAATTCATTGGATGTAACTGCGTATTTAAATCAAGAATTTCCAAATTCCTGGATTGGCAACAGAGGCCTATATCGTGGCCCGCAAGGTCTCCTGATCTATCGCCTTTAGATTTTTTTTTTATGGGGAGTTATCAAAAATAAGATTTATGTAATATTATAAATATATAATATAAATATTACTTGGAAACTTGTTACGAGTAGTAGAATCACAGGACTAAGAAATATTGTTGTACCGGAGTTGTAGGCATGTTTTGCTTTCTAACGTTGGATTTATGAGTCAGGTGAAATATTTTATAAAAAAAGTAGAACCGAGTTATCGAATATCAAAGTTTTTCACAAAAATATGAAAGAAATCTTTAAAATATAGCTTCTTCGAAAAAGTTTAAGAAATAAAAGAAGTAGGCGTTACAGAACTAGATAAGTTTCCATATTTTTCAAACACTTAAAACAAAATGGATGGGGTAGAATTCAAATGAGATTCAATTGTGATTTAGAAAAGAAATAAAGATATTCACTCGTCAATTGAGAAAGTATTATTGCTGATAGTAAAGGAGAAATAAGAGGATAACCATCATTATAAAATTAGGTCCAAAATATGTCAAATCTCGTTTGCCGAATTTATATATGAACCGTTGAAAATTAGATTGATGTGAGTCAAATTATTATAAAAAATGATTTAGTAGTACGATGTCTGTTAAAAAAGTATTCGACCTTTGGCAGGGGAAAAAACTGGCATACCTGGAGCGTTAGAAACCTAAACATCTTTAAAGTAGTCTCCTTGGGACTCCACACACTTCTCCCAGCGGTGCCCCATTGTTGGAAGCATTCCGAGAGCCTCTTTCGGAATGGAATTTAGCTCGGCTATCGTTGTAGCCATAATATCTTCTCTTGGCTGAAATCGCGTTTCTTTCAATAGCCTCTTGAGTTTGGGAAACAGCCAGAAGTCGCAGGGGGGCATATCAGGAGAGTAAGGAGCCTGTTGAACCACGGGAGTCTTGTTCTTCGGCATTGTCGTGATGTAGGCGCCAATTTCCTGTTGATCACAACTCGGGTCTCTTGCGCCGCACAGCATCATGTAGGCGACGGAGGACAACACTGTAATACTCTTTGGTGATTGTTTGACCCTGTGGTACGTACTCGTGGTGTACCACACCGCGGGGTAGGGATGCCGATTTTCTTTCAAAAAATCGATTTCTCGAATCGAATAAAAAAATCGATTCAACTAAAAAATCAGTGTGAAAAAATCGATTTACCAAAGATCGAAATAAAAAAAATAAATACTCTTGCTTATGACTATATATTTACATTTATTACATATACATATACTGAATACAACAAAAAAAGCATTTTGCATAGTATAAATTAAACAAAAAAATTGTTTTAATTCTGTAAACTACTCCTATTTATTTAATCAACCTTTCGTAATCCTCTAAGTGCCTTCGTCAAGAGGAAAAAATTACAAAAGTTGTAATGTACATGTAATTTTTTCATCCTATGTCACGCTTGGAGGGTGCCGAAAGCTTGATTAAGTGATTCTTTAAAAAGTTCTAAGTGGCATTTATAAAATTTTAACAATAAAATAAATAAATATTTATTCATATTTGATTGTTAAAATTTTACAAATTCTACACAGAAAATTTTAAAGAATTTAAAAATAAAAGTTTTAGTTTTAAGTCGCCGGATAATCTGTTTCTCGTCTAGTCCATAATATTGCCCGCCTTAGAAAATAGTCCTTCGGCAGGCACCGATGTGCCTACTATGGATAAGTATTTATGGGCTAAGGCAGTTAAAGTTTAAAAAAAAAATTCATTACTATGCCAATAATTTAATGGATCGCTATTTAAGTCAATTAATGATTGATTTAAATAATATTTTAGTTCGGTATTCATTTTATCCGTAGTTCGCTCATTTCCATTTATGGTAACATTTTTTATAAGGGCAGAATGAACGCTCCAAATATTGTCTTCACAACAAGAAACGACACGACTAAACTCTAAAGTGAGATGAGATGCGCAAAGCGAATTACCAACTCAAAAAAAAGCAATTTCTCTAATATTTTATTTGAATAAATATTATTTATTTCGATTCGATATTTAAAGAAAAAAATCGACTCCTACAAATATCGTACGTATAAAAATCGATTTAAAAAATCGAGAATCGGCAGTAAGAAAATCGATATACAAAAAAATCGATTTAAAATCGGCATCCCTACCGCGGGGGTCAAAGCATCATTTTGACATTGCTGCGCACTTGGCGGGCCTCCTTTGGTCTTGGTGATGTCTGAATCTTCCGAATGGTTTCCACCTGGCTGTCGCCCAGTTTCAGGCAAAATTTGGTGCAATAGCGCTGCTCCAGTCGTTCCGTCATTTTCCTAACAGTGAAAAACCGACGAGAGCACTACACACTGCCTCACTCAAATGTTGCTTGCCAGTAACAGACGCTATCGACAGGCGGAAAAAAATTCACGCTTGCGCACGAAGGTTCAAGGTCGGCTCATGCAAGCGCGCTTGATTCAAATCCGTCAGGTTTTCGCAAAAAATAATAACGTAGGATACTTTTCTAACAAACCTCGTATACGATGTAAACTTTTTATTGAAATTGTGAAAAAATATTAGTATATTACGTTGTAACTAATAGATGCAATTAGATATTTTACTTGGAAACAGTTCTATTGGTTTGTCAACCACTATTCTTGTAAAATATTAACATCATATGCTACTAACACATTTATTACAAAAATATGAATTACACCACTCTAATTACGGCTAATATTTCAGAGCTTGTTCAGAATGAATTTTAAAAAACCTTTAAAACAATTCGAACTCTGATAAGGAGATGTTTTATTTGCCATAGTTTCATTTATAAGTATATTGAAGTAAATAAACTCACTAAATCACAGTTTTAAGTTTTCTATTAAAACTTATGCATAGCCAGATTTAATAAAAAAATTGACGTTTTTTTTTGTAATTGTATGGTTGTACAAGTATTACTTCTGTAAATAATATCTTTTCTTTATTTTACCCCTTGGTCTGTCACTTCTTTTTTCTGACATGTTCAAAATTACAATAGATTTTTTACCTTCCGTCATATTTTTAATGAATAAGCACGTTTTAGGGTCCCTAGAATACGATTTTACTATTTTTACGATGATGCCTGTGTGTATTTATGTACGGATGGATGTATGTATGTATGCAAGTTTGTATGTATGTATGTGTGTGTGTGACGATTTTTTCGGATCGCATAACTCCAATACCACCTTTCCAAAAATTATAATTTTTGCGTATTCCTTTTCTTTAGAACCATATGAAGAGCTGATTAGATTTTGATAATTGGTCGACCGGAAGTACCCTAATTTGAAGATTTTAATAGTTTTTCTTGAAAAAATGCTGTTAAATATCACTTTTTCACATTTAATATATATATATATATATATATATATATATATATATATATATATATATATATATATATATATATATATATATAAGAATATTTTTTTCTGAATACGATTTGATTACATTTTATACTTCATATTCAATGGATATAGATTTAAAAAATTATAAAGAAATTAAATTTCACAAAGCAGCTAGCTATGCTATAAACATGGGGACATCTACTACATTAAGAAAATTCTGATTGACAAATGTCAGTGTCAAAGTGCAATTTACATAATACGTTTGAGTTATAATTTTACTGGAAATATATAGAATCTTACAAGAAACTTTCTGTTTGGAATTTGTACAAAATACATAGAACTGACCGAAGGTAATGCACTGGAAATATGGAAACATTTGCAAAAAAAAATTCTGTGTGGAATTTGTACATAATACATAGAACTGACGTGCTTGCCACATCAGATTTTTTTACTATCTATGTGATAGATATTACAATGCTGCTAAAATATTTTTGACAGATGAAAGATTTAGCTTAAAATACGTTAATACAACTCTCTGATGTCGCACAATATTGCTAGAAGAAATAATAAATAATAATTAGTATAGAAACATATAATATTTAATATCGTTAATGTAGCACAACTTCCGTGGCATCTGCGCTGTAGACTTGAACTAGGTTAAGTAGATATGTGTTACTATCTAATATCTTGAATACTCTAAGAGTAGAATGTTATTGGAGAATGCATTATGGAACATATTTTAGATCGAAAATAGATTTTATAGTCTGGCTTGGTTAGCCATTCAATCATCGTTTCTCAGTAACGAAAAATTTGCCCCATATTTTATAGATTTCTTTAAAAAGTTAAAAAGTAAAAAGACGAAGGAATAGGTGAGATTAAATAAACACGGGGGCAATTCTTGAAAAGTGAGATGTTAGTGAGATTTGACAGGTGAGAAAAAACGTCACGTGACTTACATGTCACGTAGTGAGATTTTTTTAAATTCTGGAAATAATAGCTGTATTCTTTTTGGACAAAATCTCAGCTCATCTCAGATCACTTCAGATAAACTCAGGAAATCGTTGTTCTTTCTGACACAACTGATTTGAGTTGTTCTTAGTAAACTCACTTCCCCCCTTTCCGATGCTACACTACCAGTTTACAAAACTCAAAATGATTTGAAACACTTATACTACGTTTACATGCAGTTTTGAAAATAGTTTCAGTTTTCATTCAAAATTACGCGAAACTGTTTACATGCAATTTTCAAAACAGGTTTACAGATTGATTTGAAATCAGTTTCGGCGCATGCGCATTCGACCAATGTAAGTGACAGGTCCTCTTGCTTCAAATTCTTCGTTTTGCTATTATTCCAATTATTTTTTCTACTTTGTAACACTACGCACTAAAACTACACAACTGTCAGTTTATTTGCAGGTTACTAACACCAAGTAACACAAAGCGACAGAAACGTTATGCTAAGTACCTACGCATGCGCAATATCGAAACTGCATTTTAAGTGTTTACATGAGTAGTTTTGAAATTAGTTTCCAAGTCAAACCCGTGAATTTTAGTTTTGGTTTGAGATAACTCAAAACCGTTTTGACACTGTATACATGGCGTTTTCAAAACTAAGAACGTTTTCAAAACGGTTTGAAAACTGCATGTAAACTCAGTATTATAGTTTGCATTTTAAGGTTATATAATTCAACAAAATTTATATTCACATATACAGATATACATACAAGTAATATATTTTCAACATTATCTATTTTTCGTTTATAAACAGTATCATAGATCAGAAAAATGTCAATAAATTTGACAGTTGTTACAGCAAATGCTATCGGTAAAGAAGGAAATGATAAAATGGAATAAAACTTGTTCTTTTTGCGAAATCACTCACTTTAGCTCAACTCAGTTATGTACTGAGCTGAAATACAACTGGTTAAAAAAGAATACAGCTATTGTCGTTTCACTACTTCACATTTCATCTCACTACGTGAAATTTATCTCCCCACCTTTTTGGTTGTGAGAATCAATGTCACCCGCTAATGTTAAGTAGAAATTTGCTTAATACTAAATTACATTAACTAATATTATAAATAAAATTATTACAAATATCATGGTTGACGAAAAAGAAGTAGCTGCTGCTTTAAAGCATTTGGAAAATACAGAAATTACTTTTCGAACCAAAATTTTTGAAATATTATTTAGGCCGAATAAAAATTTAGTGGATCGCTTGGATGACAATTTAAACCATCGCTGTGATACACATGTAACTAGGGAGATTCTGAATGTTGATTGGCGGAAAACATGTCACGGGAATCATGAATTATATTCTCAATAATTTAAATCTCAGAGCCTACGTTTTAAACAAATAAAACGCAGTTATTCAAATTTATGTAACTGACAGATAAATGTTACTATCAAAGAACTAATAATTTCAAAATCATATTAGTAATGTTTTTTTAACCCTAAAAACAAACATTAAAAAGCGGTATTTCGCTACCGAAAATTGGTCACTATAATAAGTTAAGAGTGAGGAATATTTGTTGTGTGATGTCAGGTTAGTAAGAATGTTGTTGAAGAGAGAGTCATTATTTTTGTGGTTTTTGTTATTATTATTATTATTATTATTTTATTATTATTATTATTATTATTATTATTATTATTATTGTTTTGGGTTTGTGCTAACCCACTAAGTAGGAAATGCGTGATTTTATGTATGTATGTATGTACTTTTAATAGATTTATAGAAAAATAATGTTTCCCATGTCCCGGTCATGGAAAATAATATATGGTATATGCATCTAGTGAACGCTTTATTTTATTCGATGTTTTGTTTAGTTCTGTTACAGCTACATTTAGCAACCACATATTCCATTTTATGAATGTTCGATCAAGTGACCGGATGACCAATTGAATATTGTTAGGAACAGGGGAGTAAACTACGTGGGTGCACAGACGCTCATGCACCCACAGAAAGTAAAAGTGTGGGTGCACAGCACCCACAATAATTTCGCCCTAACATTTTAATTATATTTCATACATTGTAAAAATGAGTTGTCAATCTTTTTAAGTTGTTTAAGAGTAAGCTGACATTATTTAATCGTGTCATAATAATGACAGTAAAATACTACTATTAAGCCGAACAAACGAATATGTTAATAATTACAGGATATTGCGAAGAAAATTATTGGCAACCTATAAACAATTGTTACTGTCATAAAAAATTAGTTGCTTGACATTTGGAAAGATTGCTAGACGAAATTTATTTTAAAAATTGCATTGTGCTCTGTCATTCATATTTAATTTTTTTCTGCCTAAATCGTTAGAGATATCAAACCTACGCAGAGACAGAAAAATTTACCATTGAATGTATCATTGTCGTGACACTTAAGTTTCATTCAAACCGAACAAAGCGTTCTATCATTATAAGCAAAATTATTTTTTTTACAAAACGGTACACTTTAGGTTTTTCGGATATTGGTAAATTAGGTTAAATTGTGTTACTTTGGGCCCAGGAATCTGTGTTTAAGCCATATCTACGTGTTTTAGACATCATGTATATAAATATTAGGAGTATTATTTTTTTTGTAATAGATATTATTCTTATTTATGTTAAATGTAGGTACATATAATTTAATATATGTATAATAAAATAAGTATGTTATTTTTACGGTATTATTTGCATTTATAAAAACATATAGGTACCCATATTTAAAATAAAAATAGTGCACCCACAGCCAAAATAAAAAGTTTACGCCTCTGGTTAGGAAAATAAATAAAGTGTTTTTTCGAGTTTCGCTTTCCCTTTCAAATCCATTTGTATTTTTATTTAGTATTATACAAGTTTATTTTTTTACGTTTTGTTACAAGTGTAGAATATATTAAATACCGAACTGATATTTCCTACACTCTACAGTTCAACATGTACTTCTATTCTACATATATGTATATCTAGTGTAAATGTATTTTATAAATACAATTTACTTGAAGGTGATATATTTTGTCAATAATGATTTAAAACAATTCAAACTGTAAAAATATATGTATACTTACCTAGAGGTTAATTTATTTTAACTTCTGCTCTTCTTTCTAACATCCACCGTCCGACCGATAATAAAAACTGATTTGCGATCGATCAAAAATTGCTTCACGATTGACATGTTTGACCATAGATCCTCTAAAGTATAAAAAAAAACTTTTTGCCATCTGTAACAAATGTTAATATTTCATATAAATGTTTTAGAGAATTAAATTCTGCATCTTCAGTAATCACATTTTATTTTGCACATTCCGTAACCGAGCAAAATTAATTTAAATTTTTATAAAAGTTACTTTCTTTATAGTGTTAGCTATGGTATTGATTTAAAATTAGAAACAAATGTAATGACCCTTGGTAATGACATTTGACGTGTCAAATTTTTTGTATCTATTGGAGTCATTATTATTGAAAATGGAGAATTATTTACTCGAAGAAAACTAATAAATAATTAAAAACTATTATTTTGAGGGAAATAAAAAGTAACTATTATATAATTTTAAACTAAATTGGTTGGTTACGGAACGTGATAAATAAAATGTGATTAATACTGTAGATATGCAGAATTTAATTATCTAAAACATGTATTTGAAGCATTATTGTCTAAAATTAATAGGACACTGTTGCGCAAGGAAAATCTGTATTCCCATGTTAAACGCGTATATGGCCAGCAACTATTTTTAATTTTTACTATTCAGAATTAGTTTTAGTATTAATACGTTTTCAATATTTTATTGACTTTTAATAAAATATAACCATTATTTAAAACATAAATTATACGTATTTTGTAAAATTTGAATCGCATTACAACATAAGTTAAATAATTACAATAAATATTTATAATAAAAAATAACGTACCCATTTTATTAAAATTCAATAAAAAGTTAAAATATAGTATCAATAAAAATTAATTTGAGAAGTAAAAATTAAATATGCTGCTGGCTGGTTTCGAACCCGGTCTCTCCGAGTTTTTATATTATCAAGCGCACACACTACCACTATGCTATTTAAGCTGTTACTTGGTAACCTTTTTTTTCGGAATATGAACAATAATCCTGGAAAATCTACAAATTTCCTTATTTTTTTCTGATATTACATATTTAAATTTACTAATTTGGTGTGGGATCCATAGACTTAGTATCCCCCAATAAGTATACAAATTTTCAACTTAATATCTTGTGGAGATACTATTCACAATTAACTGATTTTACATGTTAATCTCGCATGTGTCGGTTTGTCTAAGTAAGACATCCGGCAACTTTGAGTTGATTGCTTAGCTTAATATATTATCGACTTGTATATCTTTGTTAACCTATAAATAACACATTTTTTTAAAACAATAGCTAAAAACTTGCAATGGTTTAAAGTTTAAACGTTAAACAACCATTACTAGCGTTAAGAACCATCTGTGTTAGAGTAAAGTAAAATCAGGTTGTAAGTTTGAAATATACATTCTTCTTCGTCTCGTTGGCGGTAGGATTGTACAAGTTTGTTGTTGGTGGCAGAAGATATATGTCGTTAAGTTTACACTAGGTAACAATTCCAGTATAATCCTCCTGGGTGGAATTGGGTGGGAATTGCGTGTTCAACTCGTAAATCGATACTTCAAGAACCGCAAGTCGTGAACTAAATGCGAAAGAAAACTTACTACTTTAACTCCAGGCCTTTGTTTTTTGAATTAATGTTTGGAATGAATTCTGGTTGCAAATACCATAACTCAAATAACTACAAAACTGTTATTGGTCTTGTTTGTTAACTTTTTTCAGCATTTCACTTTTCACTTTAAATTAAGAACAAGGAGCAGAGTCATAAAATAGAAATGTCCTCCGAGGGTCAAACTTTTGCTTGTAAATAAAAGGTGAAACAAAGAAAACAATACATTATTGATATGATGTTTCACTCTGTTAAATACTGGGGTTACGCTAGAACTATAGAAAATTTACAATTTCTTTTTAAATACGTAAATAAATAATAGCTTTTAACACTCGTAGAGCGAGGACACCTAAGGCTTGTTATGATTCATAACAAGCGTGGTTTATTCACTAGTTTACCGGTTACAGAAAATGAAGACATTGTTAATAAAGATTATTTTTTAGTTTTCTCATTAATGTTACTTTCAGAATGCCATGACAAACAAAACAATTATTTTAACATTTATGTCAATATGACAAATATTCAAATTATATGTGATTTATACCTTGTGTTTATTATTTTAGAATAAAGTAAACTGTTTTAAGACTGATACACTAACGTTATGTGTATGTATTAATGTAGAGCATTATAATTTCATTTGATTTTAATTTCATTTTGTAGACTGTTGTTGACAAGTCAGTCTGGTAATAATATTACCATACAGATACAGTTATTATTTAGTTACCAGCCTACTTTTGAATATGTAAATAAGGGTTTAATATCCTGAAACCGGTAAATAAAATAAATATATCTCACGGCATATTACCCATTGCTGGGTATGCCAATCTGCCTCGTACCTATATTTCGGTAATGATGATGACATATTTGTACCGTGTGGAAGTTTACCAGGCGTAACCATACGGGCACGCATTGTTGGCATGGGGAGTGTGCCACAAGGGTCAATTTTGTGCCAAATTCTAAATACTTGGCTTCGTTAAGTACCTAGTTATTTATCTGTCATTTGAAATTAAGTTGCAAATTTTTTTTTAACCTATTGTTGAAAGTGGAATAAATAAAATTAATTGGAGAGATATGTTTCAGATTTTTTTTGCGAAAAAAGTAAATAAAAGCAATAGAACATCCGTCATACTTACCTGAATTGGCAACTTATATTTACGGGGTAGAAGGTAAAAGGTTTTCGTCTTTAGATGAGATTGATGCTAAAATTCATGGTTATTTTGAAAGCATTGTAAAAGATTGGTTGACAGCTTTTAACATGTGAAAGGAAAGAATGGTGAAAGGGAACTACCTTGGACATATTTAAAATAAAATATGAACTATTTGTCTCAGTCTCGATAATTCTAGCGTGACCATCGTATGATATTTCTCACTACTATACGAATTGTGACACGGCATAAAACAAACGAACGAAATCAACGGGGGCTATGGCTAAATTTATATGAGTCAGCAAAAGTACTTAGTAAAATCTACTTGCAGATCGCGAACAGCAGGAGTGATCTAGAATATGTCAACTGGCTAACACGCACATGTCGTTCTCATAACGCCCCGCGTATAAGTAGTATTACGCACACATTTATTTACAAATGTATATGTAAACGGAATAAGTTTAGAAGTAACAGTATGAGTAGAACCGCAATTCGTTCATTTGCAACGCTGTCGCTAGCGCAAGCGCATCCGCAGTCATGAATTCAATCGTCAATTTTGTGATTTTTCTTATCCAATTATCCACATCATCTTTATGGTCTCCGCTGAAATTGGGAATTTGGGCACTAATATCTGACAACGATACCTGTTGCTGACGATTTGGTTGGGCAATATTTAAGTTTGCTAAAGCAGCGCTTACGGCACTCGATATTATCGATTGCATCATTGAACTCAATATTATATTACTGGAATGCGCCATGATGCGAGATTCGTATATAGTAACAAAACAGGCCGACAGCGATAGCAACACGGGGGTTTTGGCTCCTTTACGCACTGGTACATCAGCGCTACATTCTGTATAAAAATTAAATAAAAAAATTATAATAACCCCACATGTCAATATCAAAAAATTAATATAAAAATTAAGTCGAAATATGGTAAAGAGTGCTTGCATATATAGTTGTAAATCCGAATGGAGTGCTATCTTGAATATTTCTTTCTTCAGGTAATCAAATTTTTACTTCAAATTATAGAAATTTATTTCAAAATCTAGGCATTTATGAACAATATATTTTAGTATGTGTACGTGTGTATATGTGTATGTGTAAAAACATTTTCGTTTACGATAACTCTAATAATACAATTCCAAAAATTATAATTCTTTCGTATTCCTCTTCGTTGCATACATATGAAGAGCTGATTAGATTTGGCCTCCAAGCCGACGCCTCTAAATTATAAACTATTCAATTTTGAGCAAATTTTGTGAGATAATACATTTTTACCTTCCGTCACCTTTAGGTAAGGAAGGTATTGTCTTTGGTCAAAAAATTCGGTGGTGAGTTTTTGATGAATAAGCACGTTTTAGGGTCCCTAGAACACGATTTTACTATTTTTACGATGATGTCTGTATGTGTGTGTGTGTGTATGTATGTATGTGTGTGTGTGTGTGTCTGTGTGTGACAAAATTTTCTAATGCGATAACTCTAATACTACAATTTCAAAAATTATAATTCTTTCGTATTCCTCTTCGTTACATCCATGAGAAGAGCTGATTAGATTTTGGTTATAATTGGTCAACCGGAAGTACCCTCATTTGAAGATTTTAACAGTCTTTCTTGAAAAAACGATGTTAAATATCATTTTTTCACATTTAATGTTATTATAAATATTAAAGAATACTTTATTTTCTATACGATTTGAATGCATTTTACACTTCATATTAAATGGATATAGAGTTAAAAAATTATAAAGAAATTAAATATCATATTATTAGCCTGCTATGCTACTCTGGAAACAGCTGCTATATTAAGAAAATTCTGATTGAAAGGTGTCAGTGTCAAGTGCAGTTGACAGTATGTTTATATTTATAATTTTACTGGAAATATAGGATCGTTTGTTAGAAACTTTTTGCATGGAATTTGTATAAAATACATTTAACTGGCTTAAGGTAATGTACAAGAAGTAGAATCTTTTGCAAGGAACTTTCTGTATGACATTTATAGAAAATACATAGAACTGACCACGGAACAGACGGAAGGTAATGTGCTGGCCACATCAGATTTTTTATATTCAATTTTGTACAATAAAATTTTAAAATTGATTCATATTTCATTTACCTACACTGCGTCAGTTACGCTTTTATTACCTTCTCTTGAAAATATCTTTGAAACGGGGTCCTCGGATCAATTTTCTTGCGATTAATTTTCCGGGAAAAAGGAGACAATAATTGAATATTTCAAAATTAACATCGCTTTCGCTAGGCACCACTTTGTGTAGGTTTTAACATTCTGAAACATTTCTACATATTGTGCGGTATACTTGTAATGTGGAGCAAATTATGTATGTGTTATGTGTTACTAGACAATATTCATATTAGAAGTGGTACAATAAATATCTTGGAAACCGGAATAAATATTTAATGCAGCATATGTTGGGTATCTTAGAATAACGGTTCTTATTCGGAAGCTGAATGTAATACAAATTTTGTTCATATACAAGACAATGCTTTGAATGTATTTTTAAAACTATTATTTTATTTATTATGACATATAAATATATAGTGTGAGAAATGTAAGGTGTAAAATTGTAAGAATACCTATTATTTTTTAAATTAATTTTTTCCTACCGTAGAGATATGATTTTAATTAAAGTTTTACTCCATATTCACAAATTAGAGTTGAAAATTTATTTTGACGTTTAATTTTTTGATAAGAGTAATTAAAATAATAAACTATTGAAATTGCGAATAAAAAACAAAGATATTTTACGTTATTAAAAACAATGTTATGTTAATTCTGTTCATAGAGAAAAATATATAAAATTATTTGTACATATCATAATGTGTGTAGGTAAATTACAAAATTTAAAATTGTTTTGTATTTGTCATTGTGATTGCAGTCTTAATGAAACTTTATTATTAAATGTTTCACAAGTTAATTAATTACAATTGCATTGCATATTAATTAACATATGATCTTAATTAAAATAATGAAATGCAAATAATATTAAGATAGTCGTAAAGAAAGACCATATGCATAATTAAGTAGCAATGTTTACTATTTATCGTAAGTAGAGGTAATTAATTAAAATGTCATACATTTATGTTATCGATTATTCTTGTATTTGACAGTAATGTATATACAGGATGTCTCACAACTCACGCCCCAGACGAAACTGACACTTGCCGACGGGAATAGGTTGTCAACAAATAGAAGAAAATAATTTGCGGCTGCTTGCAAAATGGAGTTCCAAGACTTTTTAATCCACCAATCCCGGAAGGATATCTTGAGGTGTGATGATATTATTACAAAATAAAACTGGTTGCTAGGTTTTAAAAATACTACTAGTGAGTTACAAAATTTGTTTGACTTACTGTAATTTTGAAACTTTAGAGTTGACTTTTCACTGTCAAAAAATTTAGGTTAGCGAAGGTGTCATTCGAGATCATCATTTATATCGTATAGTGCAACGTGTTATAGCAGCCTCTCTGGCGTCACGTCCACATTCTCCGAAAATTATAATCATTTCTAAGTAATCAGCGGCTGAATACATGGTAAGAATTTGCTTTTTTTTATTCACCTTGTCAAATTTAATTTGACACTGACATTTTACGAAAACTTCAGTCGCCTACACATTTTAAAGAAGATTTGATTTGTGTAAAACCCTAGTAAAGTAAAATTACGGCAAACACACGTTAAAGGTGTAGATCTCTGATTGGTCAATTTTAAGACGTCTTTTCTCGAACATCTTTTAAGCTAGATTTTTTTTCTTCGAAATTACACATCCGAGTGCAGTCTCGGTTCCTCATTCGCTCTGGAGCGCGAGTTGTGAGACAGCCTGTATGTATTTATGTTCGTTTTATTATTGTTATTATTTTTATTATTATTATTATTATTACTTAAATGTATTAATAACTTGAAAGTGTCTACAGTCGATTGTCAAAAGAAAGATTCTACACTTTGTATTTTATGAAATATAATATTAACATTTAATATTAAATGTCAAACTGAATCGATTTGGTTAATGCATTTTTGTTGTTTTAAGTGCATAAGTTTTCCTATGGAAACCAAGAAATTATCAGTGCGTCAACAGGAATTCAATTTCTGTTAAGTAGTCCTAAATACTAAATGGCAGAATGCACACCCAGCAATGGATAATATGCCGTGATGACATATTTTAATTACTTATTTCAGAATGCAAGGTCGGTCACATTCTAAGCATAAACCAGCGGTTCTCAACCTGTTAGGCCCGGACCACACTATGCGTTTTAGCGGGAGCAGTAAAACCGCATTCGGTTAAACGGGATGGATCATACAGCGTCCACATATATCCCGCTAAACAGGACGGTAGCAATGACAACCCGAATTGAACACAGTCTGACTAATGTCTGATCAGTACAGAGCCCAAATAGTATACGTTGTCTATTAAAAAATAAAACCATACCCTTGTGAACGCTCGCATTATTTCCAATGAGTTGTAGTTGTCATGCGGCAACTTGATCGTCCGGCCAAACCGCAAAATGCTGCGGTAGTATCCGGCAACCGGACCGCAACCGCATCAGTGTGGACGCATTCATTTAAAACAATAAGTTGTTGTCTTCCCGGTCAACCGGTCCCGTTAAACGGGTCCCGCCAAAACGCATAGTGTAGCCCGAGCCTTAGGCCCGGGCCACACTATGCGTTTTAGCGGGACCGGCTAAACCGCATCCGGTTAAACGGGATGGATCGTACACCGTCCACATATATCCCGCTAAACAGGACGGCAGCATTGACTACCCGATTCGGACACAGTCGGACCTACATCTGATCAGTGCAGAGCCCAAATAGTATACGTTGTCTATTAAAAAACAAAACTAGACCCTTGAGAACGCTCACATTATCTCCAATGTGATGTAGTTGTCATGCGGCAAATTGACCGTCCCGTCAAACCGCAACATGCTGCGGTAGTACCGGCAACCGGACCGCAACCGCATCGGTGTGGACGCATTCATTTAAAATAATAACTTGTTGTTTTCCCGTTCAACCGGTCCCGTTAAACCGGTCCGGCCAAAACGCATAGTGTGGCCCGAGCCTTAGGATCCGCATACCACCTAAAAATATCCGATTTTTCCGTACCACTTTTTTATAAAAAAATCCTGCAATATAATAATGAGGTAGGTAGGTACGAATTTTAATTAAATACAAAAAACGATGTTGGACTGTGTTTGGGATGCAGATGGAACAGGAAGTAACAATGCTTCGGACTAGCAGTCAATAATAGAATTTATTCATGCCGACGTTTCGACTATACCATAGTCTTCTTCAGAGCTAGAATAGTTCAGTTGAAGAAAAAAAAATATGTGGATAGTAAAAAACTTCTCTTTGATGACTATAATAAACTTTGCTGAATACAATTTTTTTTTATAAAGGTAAGAACTAATAATAAATTAATGAAATGAACAAGATGCTGCAAAATTGAAAATTAAACAAAAACTTCCCACTGTGCCACATTTGGCACAGTTGTGCCAATTTCGGCAACCCTGCACAGTGCTTAGGGTGCAATGTCCCACCAAGTTACTCACAGGGATAGCTAGTGATGTAAAATGCCCGGGTATTTAATATTAGAGGAGGTAAATACCTAAGGTAAGTACCCGGGTATTTACCCAAATTGGGTAAATATGAGGGTGTTTATTTTGTTGGTGGTTACTACGTGTTAAACCTTAATTTCTGTATCAATTAATTAATATAATTATTTAAAATATCAAAATATATCGTTTTCACAAAATTTAATGTTCGGTTTTGCAGAAAATGGAATAAAAAATGAATGAAAAAATGAATTATAATTATATGATAAGATGTACCTACATATTTAAAACATAAATATGAATCTACTTAGGTATGCCCGGTTTCGGGTTTCATGAAAGTTGAGTAAAAAACGATCAAGGAAAGATATCAGGTTTATATTAGTTGAACTAAATGAATTAAATATATTTTTAAAGTACCTAGTTAATCTTCCACGTACCACCTGGATATCCTTCGCGCACCATCAGGTTGAGAACCGCTGGTATAAACTAGTAAATGCAGGCTAATAAAAGAAGAAGATAGAATAGAAAAGTAATTTCAGTTATTTAATATGTGAATAAGCACAGCTGTTTGGCACATAACAACTATCATAATTCAAAATCTACTTGTTACTTTACCTGCTAGAATGTTATAAAAATGGAAAAATTATATGTTATTATAGTATAAGATCTCATTAATTTATAATCACTTTTTTTGTAATCATTTGTACTAATGTACAGGATTAGTCACTTATTCTTATTATTTAGATGCATAATGCTTCTCCTCCACTAATATTTTTTTATTCAAATTATTACGTGAGTAATATTATTGTACTATTAAGTTTCTGCTACCCTTATTAATCTAATTAGGAATATTTCTATTTATTTATGTTTCTAATAATTTTCAATCACTAAAAGATGGGTTCTGTTTGTGACGACAACTGAAGTTCGAATATTTATGCTTTCTGTAGATATAGACTCTCCTTATTTTTTAACATAAAATGCGATATTTTCATAAAGCAAGTATCTACAGTTCCAAACTCGGGATCGTTTAGAAAAAAATAAAATTTCAAATACATATTTCAGCTTTCAGCATTATCTAATCTAACGCACAAAATTCATACTTGCAAAAGTAGGGTCGTATTTTGTGCGTTAGGTGAGGTTATTGTTGTTGTTTCTAGAGAAATATACAAGCTAAGTAAGATGTTCAACAACGGTCCCGCGTTCATGTTTTCTATTTTTTGTACGTCCTGAACGTTTCTAGTACTAAACCACGCCTCATCGTGATTAAATTGGTTCGCCACGCCTATTCGGGATTTAATTTTTTTAACATGGTCCCGCGTTCGGGATTCTAGCCACGTCCTACCATAAACTTTTTAAATTTTTTAAAATAAACCAATTTATCCTCTATCGGAATAGGTCTCAGCCTACACATTATTCTGGGTATACTTTTAAAATATTGTATCTTACAAATGAATTAATTTTAAATATATTTTATTTAAAATAAAATTTAAAATAATTCATAGCTAATAGAAGACTATACTTTATCCACAACCACAATTGTCAATAATAACATAATAGTGACATATTTGTATTGAAAAATAAGTAGAATTTTTTCATTCACTGACAAATGCAAAAAATTACATATTACATTTTTCTGTCTACCTTACGAAAAATAGATCTAGAAGGGTAGTACACACAATTACAATAATAGTAAATCGTAGTAGGCTTTGCGGACGAAAAATGATGGCTTAGCGTACGAAAAAGGTTTTGCGGACGAAAAAAGTTTGCGGACGAAAAGTGAAATCCTTCTGAAAAGTGTCATTTTTCGTCCGAAAATAAGTACGTATATAAGTAATTTTCATTTAGACAGAAAAATTGACAAATCAAGTTATCGTTGTTGTAACAAAATTATGAAGTGATTTGACATTTAAGAGAAAATCTTAAAAACGACTATTCAATTACAGTATAATAAATAAAAAAAAATATGAAAAATGACAAAACTCGTGTAATTTTGACATTTTATGTGGAAAGAATTACTTATTAAAAGTAATTTTGTTTGTAAGATAGGAGCTGAATTTGACATAACGATTGAATAATATTATTGCATCGAAACTACTCAAGTAATTTTGACTGAAAACTGAAACCATTCTCAGAACTGCATGTAAACGTGGTAATTGTTTGTAGGGATGTATGTTTACTTTACTGTCAAGGTATCGGTTTCTATTAGGATGTAAGGATTGTCCTTCCTTCCCTACAGCTGAACTTACCTCCCTTTTTGTGAAATACGTACAGTTTGATATTTTAAACATGTGTAAAATATTTGCTCATTCTTATAATTTATGATTTTGAATTTAATTTCTATCAAATTGTCGTTATTTCATAAATATTTCCATTTAAAAGTTACTATTGATGTGTCAAGTGTGACAAATGACAGCATTTTTGTTCTTAAACTTTCCATGGAATACTAAGATTCTTTTTTTAACGTATCAATATTCAACGGTATTCCTTGATACACTGGCTTGCAAAAAAATCGTGTACACCTATTTTTTGCTGTATTGAGTGGATCTTGATTTTTAAATTGTCAATGTCACTATTGTGAATTAAGATGTCAAAATTAACAGAAATTCAAATACATACCTGGTTGTTCTTTCATTTCTCTGGAATAAATTTATAATTTAACAGTAGGTAAATTAAAAACAATTAAGAACTAGTTCCATAATAGATCAAATAGTGATGACAGTCACAATCATTGGGAGTGGAAAAAATGTTGTATGCAACTCGAGATGTAGGTACATTTGATCACTCTCGAACTTATTTGTCAGCCCTCACTCTCGCTCGGGCGAAAAATCGTCCTCGATTGGAAAATGGTACCTATCCCTTGTAGCGTAAATAACTATACATATATTAATATTAGTTAAAATATATGTTTAAAATTTTAATATTATTATATTTTAATAAAATAGAACTATTATAGAAAAACTTTTGAAAAATATTTACGCATTGGAATAATTAAATTATTTTGCTTTCGTTTATATATTGGAATAAAAACCAGCACATTTTATTTATATTAAACAAATATTTTACAAATATTTACCACGGATATAAATAACACAACAACAATTTCATATTTATTTTATAATTCAGAAGTATTTGAAAATATCCATTTTCATAGGGTGGTATATAAATTGCTAGTTAAATATTTATTAAAGGCAGTAAAATTTTAAAATAAATATGAGTGCGAGTCGAGTGTGTAGTTTCAAAGGAAATCGTAAAACAGGCTCAGTGGCGCCTCGGTTGGCAGGCAGCAGAAGTCTCCTCTCGCTTTATTTATTCAGAATGAGTTGTGCGAGGTGGTAAGCTAAGCCTATATATACGCCTTTTCCTTCATCCTCCGTCTAGATTATTTAACACCCACACATACAAGACATCATTTCGAACAAAGGGTTTCACATTTTAGATCATAGGTTGCGTTGGAATTACACACTCGCCTGACAGTTCATGAGGAATTTCTTCCACACGTAAATAATAAGTTGTTTTCTGCAAAGAAAGTTTAGATTCAGTTCTTAATGAACAATCGTCTTCAAGGTATACAAATTACAGCTAGTATAAAGAATTTAAACGAAAAAAAAATTATGTTCAGCACTAAAAAGAACCAGGGCCTCAATTCTCCGAATCATTCGTTCGCATTCGTATGCGTTCATTATCGTTTAGTGTCTAACTAAACGTATACGTTTCAAAAATTCTTTTCTCCAGTGGTATACGTTTGCATCGCTTGATTTGCATTCGAATACGTTTGGCTTTCTAAAGGACGGCCCCACTACACTTTTTCATTTGTGAATGTACCAATCAGATAACAACACCACGCCCCATGCGTTTCATTAAATGTCAAAATTTGACATTGATATACACTAAACCTACAATTTTATTTGAACATGAAAAAATGCCGAAATGAAGTATTGATTTTCTCTGAAGAACAAAAAAGAATAATTATTAGAACGTGGAAAATTTGATTATACTTTTACATACAAAAAACAATCGAATTTTGAGATTTAATAATAATGTTAAATGTTATCCCTGTACCAAAAAAGACTGGAAAAACTGGAGGATGATCTATATATAAACATATGAAATGTATTTACTGATTGATTTTAGACTTGGTAAGCTCTGTGAATAAAAGGCGCCTTCATGCAAAGAAATATAACATATAAGAAAAATATATTACTTTTTACAATATATATATATATATATATATATATATATATATATATATATATATATATATATATATATATATTCCTTTGTGGCCACAGCCTCCGGATTTTTCATTTTTCTCGGAAACAATTGAAGATCAGACCTATGTTGATTAAGCTATTTTTACTCATTTTGGTCAGTACTATATGCCCTTAAAAAAATTTACACTATTTTTGAAACAGCCTGTAGAATAAAAATAAACAAATGATGATCTGTAATCAATTTTTAAAATTATTTATTAATAATTTTCATTTTTTGCACCCAAATAAATTAATAATTCATCTTTTATTCATGTTTAAAACAAAAGAATGCATATTATGATATGTTATATAACATTGAAAAGCGTAAGCAAAAAGTGGATTTAGAAAATCATAAATTTATTTGTTTAAAAAAAATATATTTACGCAATTTTATTTTACCTAGATGCGATATTTTCGATAACGTGTACCTCAGTACCTCAGAAACAAAAGAAGATCGAAAATTCTTGTTGGAACCCTGGAATGTGCAAACGTCTTTGCTCTACCGTTTAACGGAGATACCTTAAAAAACATCGAAAATGAGACATCTGTACATACAAACCAATAAATTTATTAAAAATAAAAATTGTGCTTTCTTTAATCGTGAACACTTGTTTAAAGTGCCTCCAATTCATGGTCTCTTGAAGATCACTATAAGCGGATTCCACTGTGTAAAATTTTAATTATATGTAAGAACTGCATGGAAACGTTTTCTGTCAAAACTTTCATTATTAACGACTACAGCTTTTTATGTCCTCAGATAAAACTTAGGCAATTATATTTTATATTAATTAGGCCATTATTATACTTTCCTCATATATATTTATATGGAACATTAAAAATTAAAATGTTGTTCAGAGGAATTTGTAAGTAGCAGTAACAACTAATTTGAATTACTTTTCTTAAAAGATCCTTTGAAAGTTTTGTTATGTAAATTGAATTATAAACCGATGTATTTCAGCAAATTATAATATTTAGAATTCGGAGAGGCCTAAATCGTAAATATTCATAAGAATATCGAGTGTAATTCAAATCGTGCTTACGAGAACCTTCCTTTGTCTAACTGTTCGGCATGAGTTTGATTCAAGGAATAAATAAGTCAAGTTTGGTGAATTGAATTTAGAATGTTGTAGGTAGGTACAGGTAGAAAATTGAAATAAAATTGCTTTTGTGTGAAATTTGAATAATATTAATTTGAATTTAACACCACATCGCATATATTTTGCTGGAGCCTTTTTTTCTCTTTTCGAACTTTACGAATTGGAGATATAATGATTGTGATAAAAACCATGTACCTACAAGATGAATGCAAGAATCTGAAACATGAAATTAAGTAAGTTTTTAAAACTATGTTGTGCAGAAGACTGAAAAATGAAAATGGTACTTTATATACTGAAATTGCGTTTAGAGGTGGGCGCGGGTCGTGAATTTTGCGAGTCACGATGTGTCACGTCATGATCCACGTGAACGTGAATATATTTCAAATTTTGAGTCGTAACTGAACGTGAGCGTGGGGGACTAATCCTATTTTTTATCAGAAAAAATCTGATTTTATATCGCATATTTTATTTTGCATTCTTATAACTTCGTCAAAACTTGTGAACGTGACTAGAGATGGGCCAATTCCCGAAATTTAAAAATACGGGAAAATTCCCAAACAAATTCCCAGAATTTTTTTCCCGATGAATTTCTAGAGAAATATCCTTATTTCTCAGTGAAATTATGGTAAAAATATACATACATATACTCGTATCAATATAGTTATGTAAGGTAAAGGTGCAATATTCATAAAACCTTAAATGTGTAATTCAAAAGCATCGTTCTAAATTTCACAAGTAGCTACTTATATTTACTTAAAAAAAAATAACCAGAATAACAATTTATTTTGAAGGAAACTTAAATTACTCAAAAAATAAACAATCAGCTCAATTCTGTAAGCCAGTCACTATGAAAAAGTTACTAAAAAAGTATTTATGACGAAGGTCAGTTACTGAGATAATAACTTTGTAAATTTTTGTATTCTGTAAGTATAAAGTCATTACAATGATAAGGATTATGTTACTAAAATAGTTATTACAGTAGATACTACAAAAACCTAGTCACTAAGCTGCTGTAACTTGTCATTATGGCAGGATTTTGGCTTGAATTTGAATTTCACCGAGTATTAGAAAATGTTGAAAATAGGTAAGTAATCTCTACAAAATTTAATCAGTTAAAATAAATGAAATTATTTAATATACATATTTATGTATGTTTTGACGACTTTTGCAGAAGAAGATACAGAATTCGAAATAATTCATTACGGGATAACTCGAATCCTTTCTTAATACCTGACAAATTATACTTAGTAGACAAGGTTATTAATTAATATTGGGACGTTTATAAGTTTTACAACTTACGACTGAGTTCATATACTTTTACTTAAAGTTAGTAGCAGTACTAGTTTATCTAATCGCCTTAACGATTTTTGCGCTAAAAACATTTATAAATATTTTAGTTATTGGTTACTCTAAATTTTGTAGCCCACGGAGGTTATCAAACGACGGTAGGTGAGGATTTAAATATTGCCATTAGTCAGCCCGCAGTTACCCGAAGTATACGGGATATAACAACTTTAATTGGAAATCAGCTTTTACAAAGATATGTCCGTATTTCCTGTGGATGGGGAACATATTTCTCAAATAAAACGAGGGTACAAAGAATATATATTCCAATAAAGGCATTTATTTTTATTTTTACATGTTTAATTACTTATTAATTAATAATGCAGAAATAATGGTTTTGCAGAAGTTGTTATTAGTGGTTCTTATAGTCAAAATTTCAATATTTTCAACTTCTGCAACACGATCAAATGAATTAAAAATTTCTGCCACCACCTCTTTAACTACAAATATGCACAGCAAGACGAACGAAAACTACTAACCTAACTTATAAACAAATTTTGGACAGCTGTCATTAAAACGCGCATGCGCATAGCCCATTTTGTTACTCACTTCACCGGGCTTATAGTGACTGTGTTTCAAAAAGTGACTATCCATAATGACGTTACTGACAAAGTAGTACAGAATACCACTTATGATCTCAGTTCCTATTAAAGTCATTATTACAGTTATTTCATAGCGACGTTACTACTGAATTACTGAAATAAAGACTTCTTACAGAATCGGGCTGATTATGTTACATATTTAATAATTATTTATAACAACCAAACATCAACGCCAAAATCTTTTAAATTTACGGGAAATTAGCAAAAATTATATTCACAGGTTATTTCCAAAAAAATTCTGGGAAAAAAAATTAAGGAATTTTCGGGAATTTTCCCAGGGAAAAAACAAATTCCCGGCAGTAATTTTTTGATGGAACATTACTAAACGTGACCCATCGGGCGGGAGTGCCAAAATAAAATCGTTAGCGTGAGTGACCGTAAAGCAAACAAAAAGTCGTTCGTGATTGGTCGTGATTATATATTTTATTTCGTGAGCGTGCGTGATCGTGAAAAAAAAGTTACTCACACGCGCCCAGATCTCGTTACTAAAATAATACTTTAATGATGAGGAAGGATATAATTTTCTTTTATCACAGATTTCTCTAAGCGCACATGTCATGGCGGCCAGTAGGACACGTCAAATTTGTTTACATTCTGATTTAGCGTTTTCTGACCCAAAATATTGTTACCAGTTCAACTTTGCACGATTTTTTAGTTTGTTCAGTCAAATCCTTCATCAAGAAACGCAGTTAAGGGTCAACAATTCGTAAATTCGGGTTTAAATACTAGTCCTGGCGTAACTTGACATATGGCAATTCTGAATTGAAACTGCAGTCTACGGGGACAAATATTAGTAATATCAATGAATCTACAAATTTTATTTATCAATACTGTCAATAAGTTGTATTAAAAGTACAAACCTGCAACATTATATTATACTCTCCTTTTGTGAAATGCAAAGAGAAGACATATTTATTTATCAGATTAAAGTTTTGCAATATACCTATTTAAATTTCTTTTCCATATGTTGAGTTGATCAATTTTATCTTTGTCAAAAATTATGGAATATATCTTGAATTTTTATTGTTCTCGTACACCTTTCAACCCAGCACTTTTTGATGTATAATTATGTTTATTTTTTTTTAATTCGCTTATTTTTCACATATTTTCAAATGAACATATAAAATTTAAGCGTGTTAACATCTTTTTATGTTAAACGAAATTATGATTTTTGATGTTTACATATTTGAAATGTCCTAGTGACCGCTATTAACTTAGTTCCCTAAAATTCCGCAGATGTTGCATGTTATTCTGCGGGTCCTAATAACCTGAGTGTCTGGTCGCGAATCTGGGGACCCGGGTTCGATCCCGGCCGACTCCAAAAATTATTTCGAATTTTAAAATAATAAAGTTGACCCCTGTGGTGCACTTTCCACGACAGAAATGAGTGCCCGTGAGGTGACGCTTGATAGCGTAAAGCCATTCTGAAGCACGCAGGACTTTGACGGAGGTGATTCATCTTTTGAGACAAACCCAAGCGCAATACAGTGTCCACTGTCCATTGTTAATGTGGTAGGTCTGAGACACACTGGCATTTATCTTAGAGCTTGTATTTTTCTTTAAAAATCGGGCCATTCGTTCATTAATAGAATATCAATATTCTTAATATGGGACATTAATAAACGATTTACTATACATTAATAAAACCCGTTGATGAAATATAAATGGAAATAGATATTTAACTACCAATTTCAAGTGTATTAATAAGGGCGATTAATAATCATTATTCAGTCGAGACAATATAATTATTTTATTGTCGATTTTGGAAGCAAACAGATGTGTATGTGCTTTTTGCAAAAAATTTGTACGATATTTATAAAACGTCGAATAAATTGTAGGTCTTAATGTTCCATTTTTTTTTATTAATAGTATAAATAAATACAAGGACGAATCGGGCGTTAATTAGCCCATTATCAGTAAAACAGAGCTTCTCGTGTCGCCATGGAGAACGCTACGTTTCTTAAATCTTTCCTGCTACGTTTATCAATAGATCCTGGATTTGTATTGAAACAAAAATTGTAATTTAACTTTTATATAATGTAAAACTAAATTTGATGCTCTTTGGTTCACATTAATATCTCTACACTTTTTTGCTGATGATGGGCTAATTAACGCCCGAAACGTCCTTGTATTTATACTATTAATAAATAAAAATTGGAACATTAAAACCTACAATTTATTCGATGATTAATCCCAAGGGGGTTCCCAAAGAATATTCCAAGATATTTATAAAACTAAATGTTTAAACGAATGTATTTACGTGTTCATGATTTTATGTGTAAGAATGTGTAAAGTATTACCCTGAAGAAGGTAATAAAGGCGGCTACTTTAATCTTAAATGAAATAAATGATGCTTAGAAAATAATATTTTAAGATATGCTTTATGGTTTAATTGAATATTTCACACAGTCAATTTAGGTAATGTCCATTATTAGTTTCATGCAAGTTAGTAAATTATTAATTAAATATTTGAGGCGAAACTATTAAACCTCATTTTCAGGTCCGTATATTTCCGTTTTTATGCTTCTTTTTAGCACGATTTTCTAGCATCATTAATAACATTGATTAATTATAAATATAAATTAAGTGCAGCTAACTCTTACTTTAGACGTCTCCATTTTAAAATTGCTTTTATACATTATAAATCATTCTAGTCCGCAGAACAATCGATATTTTTTAATCTTTTACAAGATGTAATGATCACCGACTTGACTCTCAAATAAATAATAAACTCCGCAAAAAACGTACAAATAGTTAGATGGAAGTTGACAGTCTTTTTAGATTAGAATTGACGTTTACTTTAATAATTTATATGAGAAATGATGGACATTTTAAATTTTTTGAACTCATAATTTAGTTACGTATTGCCCTAGCCTTATTGGATAATTGTTTTATTAATAAACCGAACACAATAATTATTCTCTCTTTCGGATTAAAAATGACATACGAGCTCAAACTCATATTAGTTGGGCCGCTTTACATTTTTAACAATTTGTAAAATCTATACAAATGGTTACAAAATTATACAAAATTCTTTTGGTTACTTTAAATATAGACTTAAAACTTAAAAAAAACAACTGTAGGCCGAAAGATTGGTAATATTAGTTAGTTCGACAGGTATTTTCAGGGTTATCTTCTAGTCCAGATTTTGCTTCTGCCGAGATCCTTTACTTTGGGCACAATGAAAAGCAACTTCGTAAAAATTCAGTGCGTTCAATAAAATCTACCTTAACATATAGGATAATACTCACAGGAAAATGTGCAGGACTTAAGGATCCAATGCCTAAAAGAATTAAAGCTGGTATTACTAATAAAGGCGATGTAACCTAATATTAAATGGCGGAATACTTGAATAACAAATTTAGATTTTGTAAGTTTAAAATCTATATTATAAACTAGTCGAAAGAAATTTGCAGAAATTTCTCACCATTTGCGTAGATTTTATAATTTGTTTATTGAAATGTTAACCGGCCCAAGTAATATGAGTTTGGCCTTGTATTGTCACACGCTTGTTGACGCTAGAATGAGCTTCATTGTTCAACGATTTTTAGTGACATTTTGTTATTTGAGATTGGTATGGCTATTAGATACACAAAAAATTAGGCAACGGATAAAAAAAAAACAAATCTGTCACCCACCTAACCTTGTATTTCGAACTTTTTCTGTAATGGAAAGAGCCCATTGGATTTTGGTGAAAATCGGATAACCGGAAATGGCACTTTACTAGAAGCTCAAAATAGTTTTTCTTCGAAAATACCTTTAAATGTTATTTTTTCGAGATTAATTTGCATTAATACTTTTTTATATATTTTATGGATAAATTTATAAAATTATCTATAATTTAAATCTCAGAGCCTACGCTTTAAACAAAAAAACGCAGTTATTCAAATGTATGTAACTGACATATAAATGTCACTATCAAAGAACTAATCATTTCAAAGTAATATTGGTAACGTTTTAAAAAGAAAAAAGTAACTAGAACAATAGAAAAGGAATTCAATACAGTTTCCAGCATAAGTAAATATGTAGGTATGTATTTAGATTAATAAAAATTAACGATTCACAAAAATGTTTAAACTAATCCTCATTTTTGGATTTAAAATTTAATTTTCATTTTATTATAGCTCCGGTGGCTCAATGGTTAGAGCAACACTTTATGTCATGAGTGCCCTCGGAGTTCTGGGTTCGAATCCCACTAAGGCATGGATGTGTGTGAATGTGAACCCACTCTGTAATTGGGATTTAATCCTGTTGAGGGGTTTTAAAAAAAGGTAGTTACTTAAATTAGATTAGATTATATTTTAAGAAATAAACTGTCAAAATTAAAATTAGAGTAAAATTCGCTAATCCAAAAATAAGGATTAACTTAATCTTTTTATGTGAATCGGGCTGTAAATGGCGGGAGGTATTGTATTGGCCACACCAGAATTTTTTTGCTTCAGATTGTGCAGTCGCAGCACTTAACGCCCAGTCACCTTTTTTAGTTCAATTTTTTTTAAAATCAGCTACTCATCGTTTCTCTGTGGCAAATAATGAAACAGAGTCCTCATAAACAGCGTCCAATTCGGCTTTAATTCGCGCACACATATTGCCTTTTAAATGCATGAATACAACACCAGCACGATTTTTGATTTTCTCCATTTTTATAAAAACTATGAATTCGATTGACATAAATGACTTTCAAACAATCGGTAACCCTCCAAAATGGCTCAATTTTTTAGAGGTATTAGAAGAATAATTTTTATGATTAACGACATCCATATACATGTTGAGCCTAAAAACAAAAATTTATCAATACCCCCTCCCTTTCGTTACGTGCTGAGAGCAAATGGTAATATTAATTTTTGCTTGTTAATACATTTATAACCTTAATGTAGGGATAATAATTTGTATAATCTATATGAATACATACTTACCGACAAGTAGATTCAAACTAAGGAACTTGCAAATGTAGTAATGTAGTGAATGTACTCTAAGCTAGGTAGTCCTACTCTCCTGTTTGTTTTAAAACTGTAGTTTGACAGCGTAATATTACGTGACAAGAAAGATACCCGCGCCAAAAATCCCACGAAGTTGCCGAGCGGTGTAAAACAAGCAACAAAGCTTCTGTTTTGTTATGTACAATAAGATCACATGTAGCTGGAGCTTGTAAAACTAATCTTAAAGTTGTGTTGGCAAACTTAAACGCGGCGCAAGTTTAATGGCACAAATCACCGATTGTCAGTGACGCTAGCTTCTCCATTAAGCTAAAAGCACACAAAAAATAATTAAACTCTACTTGGATTCATTTTCGAGAAACTATTTTAAACGAAGTTTTCATGCGTGCACAAAAGACAAATTTATAGTTCTAGGGATTAAAATCCTTTCTTGTGCAGTACCGCGTGTATTAAAGCGGTGGAATTCTGCAGGATGTATTTCTTAAAAATGTCGAAATAGCAGGTATTTCATCACACTCGGGCGCGTTAAGTTTCTCAGTTATTTGTTTTACATACAGTGTGTTCAAAAAAATTCCTAACTCGGAGTAGGCTATGAATAGTGAAACGTACGTCTGATCATTATTTAATCCAAAAGTCAAGTTGTCAAAATTGATATTAAAATTTAATTTTAAATGGAAAAGACAATAAAGAAGGATACAGGAAATCTTTAGATAACATTTTTAACACGTCATATTGCCATTTAATTCAATGTTTTTACATTGACACGTTTCTTTGTTCAAAGCCTACTTCGAATTAGGAATTTTTTTGAACACACTGTACCTATTTCAAATTATCACTACTGGAATCTTGTAAACAATAATAATTATTGCATTTTTAAGTGCCTTTAGAAAGACTATCTCACATGCTTTTGTCTTTGCCCAAAAATTCTCATAGGTTACTAGATAATGACTATAAATTTATTTAGATAAATAATCTGCGAGAATTTATAAAATAAATCAGATATTACCATTGCCTATTCAGTTTCATAGCGCGAGTTATTTTGGATTGTCCCCGTTGCTGCAGTAACCGATGACTGTCGTACGAATTAAGGACTAAAATTGTTTATAGTTGAGGGAAATAATATAGTTACGTTTCTAACAAGTGTGGGATATTACTGATTCAGAAACTGAAACGAATGAAATTTGCATAAAATTTAAGAATCACATTATTCGCATTTGTTACAAATAAGATTTTTCTCTAACACTACTACGAAATTCACACATTCTGTAACTGAAAACTGTTACAGAATGAGCACATTCCGTAACAATGTTATAGATTATCAATGTCCACTAGTTATTCAATTCACCCATTTAAAATACATGAGAAAACGCAATTGTTGTCAAAATCAAGCCGGCTTTGCTTAGCGATTTGTTTCTTTGATTTTGTCCCCTCAACTGTTTTAACTGTCAAATTATAAAAGAAATGATTACAAAATCTAATTATACGCCTTGTTTTACGCGTTTTGAAGCTTTTACATGGTAAGAAATAAAAAATTATTGCAAAAGAATGTCAAGTGATGAGCAAAATATATTTTTCAAATAGTGTTAGAGAAAGTATAGTCTAAAACTCGTATGGAATAGTATTTCCGCTCCTTGCGAAACCGTAGACCTCGCCTACGGCTCGGCCTACAAACTTTTCGCTCGCGCAGAAATTATCTATTCCATACTAGTTATAGAATATACTATTCTGCAATAGTTCATAAAAACAAATTACAAAATGTGTTCTAAATATTTGACATATCATCTACTTTATACTATATGGGCGGCTATGCATTTTATTTTTAAACGATCATATTATTTCTATCTTATAACAAAGTGAAACTAAAATTTTACGTTTTTAATTATTTCCCGCACTGAATCATTTTGAGGTTTAACTATTTGCCGCACTAGTGCGAAAATTGGCTCTATCTTGTATGATGTTACAAAGGATAATTATAAAACCAACAGATTTTAAAAATTTTATAATACTTATGTTTTTAATGACTACGACTCGTCAATTTTTTTTTTACTATAGGATATGGATAATTTTTCAATTTTTACATTTGTAAGCTAATAAAATTTAAGTAAATAATTTCTGCACGGATATGGACAACAATGTATAATAAATTATAATTTTCCGTTTTTTAGAATAGAATTCAATTAGCATTGATTATGTGGTTTTAGAAAAAGTATCTAGAGAAGACGTGGGTACTATGCCATATGCCACTTGTGCAGAATCACCTATTTTCTGCCTGTCTGATTCGAGTAATTGATTTCGTGTTACTGAGGATAGACTGTTACACAACTCTGTTTCTTAAATAAATAGTGTGAATTTATCTTTATAAGAAAATCATGTCTTAAAATAAATATTATTTAATATTTATATGTGGAAATGGGGTTTAATGGGTTCTCCTGAAACAATTATTAATTTACTTAATTAAATATTAATCTAATAATAGACATATTCTAAATCGCCTGTTGTATAAAATATTCATTTAGAAAGTTATTTATAAATTCCTATTATTTATGTTTTATTTTAAAAAGAACGAGTTCAAATGAATTTTCAAACAGCATACAAAAAAAATATTTTTTTTATAATTTAATTTTTTTATGACTTTAAATATTATTATTATTATTCGTGTCTAAACAATATACATAATATAAATAATTAATACATAATAAATATATAAAACAATACAACAAATATTTCTCAACCCTTAGATACTGAAGTGACCAATTTTCGGTAGGGAAATACCGGCTTCCGGACCACATGGAGTCAGTTAGCTGAGCTTGTTGTTATAACCTTATAAATAGTCAAATTTGGAAATTATGGAAATAGGCCTTATGCATCACCTAGTATTAACTAGGACGGAGAGGATGCATTTTTTCCGAAGATTCTCTCCTTCATGCCAGAGGAAAAACCGTCCGCAAAACTGGCATTAAAAAAATGCACAGTTTATAACAGCTGGTGTTGCCTTAGGCAGATCTTCTATGCATTCTTCTAAGTTGGCGCACGTGAGCAGGTGGGCCATTGTTTGTTCTTGACCACAATGACATAAAGTGGGTTCTGCGTGATGCCCCCAGTTAAACATGTTTACTGCACATTTTCCTACTTCACTTCGTAGGCGATTTAACGATTTTCAAATGAGCCATTTCTGAACATTACCTGGTGGTAGTTTCTCATCTGGAAGGATACCCATTGCTTTATCTTCTGGCTTTAAATATTATTAGTTTTCTAATGTGGTGCAAAAGAGTAAAGATATATTTTATCTAAAAGCAGTTTACACACAAATTTTGTTGCTACTTTAAAACGAATTTTATTAACAGCAGTAATATGTAATAAATTAAGTATATAGGGTGTTAATTAAAAAGCGGGCCATAGGCATGTAACATGGGAAATCAGTTTTTTCTTGCGCAAAAGTTACCATTTAATTTTAGACATAAAAGTTTCAAATAAAAGTTGTAGATAATTAAATTGTACGCCTAAATTACTAAACACATTTAAATTTGCACTATTGGTAACGTGTTAAATCTAATTTGAAATTTTTGAAATATTGCACATTTGTAGCAAAAGCCATGGAATTTTAACAAAATTGCAAAGAAATGTATATCGTTTGAATAGTCAGAATTTCGGTTTTGCAAGCTACAAAATAAAATCTTTGCAGTGATTTAGATCTATAGATTATAAAAACAAAATATATTCAGTGGTTTAGGTGTAGAATATAATTACATGTAATTTTTATTTGCCACAAGTAAACAAAAATAGAAGTCGTAACTCTTATAATAAACCCCGTTAAAACTCATTTTTCACTGCCTTATTTCTCTAAAACTATTGAAGATCAGACCCATGTTGATTAAGCTTTTTTAATTTATTTTGGTCAGTACTATATGCCCTTAAAGTTTGTACTCGAAGTTCTAAAACATCCTGTACGAAAGATAAAATGAATTATATTTAAAGCAAATATTTACTAAAACATCTGCATTGTCTATACACTTAACGCACTATTAATAAAATAACAGCTTTAAGTAGATACTATCTAGCTTATTTGTAGAACCTAGCTATATCTTCAGTCTATTCGTACATCGTGTGTATTTAACACCCTCATAAATATTCCTTTTATATACGCTTAGAAATAAATACCCTACAAGATAGTAACAAATTCTCGATTTCTTAGTACCCGCTGTAGAAATTAGCGTACGTGCCACACGTAGAAACAAATTCTTGCGAATTACCGGGAATGGAAATAGGGAGTAATTCTTTACGTCGCTCTGGCTGGAACAAAGCCCGACAAGGAATAAATTCCACTGGTGATGGTGATACTTTCACGCAACCCGTTTGTTTAATCAATCTAGATAGTGCCAGAGTTAAGTGCGACAGCGCATACGTCGTCCTGTGAAGCGACGAGAATGTATTTATTTACGCGTGCCCTTCGACTTAGGAAGGAATAACTTACAAAGGATTGTCAAATGGTTTTATAAGAAAACGTCCATTATTTTTTTACAGTTTACGTTTGGAAGATACATTAGCAAATTTAAATAAACGAAAATTATCGTACGTTTTACGATATACTCGTAAATAAAGGTGATATGTTTTTATGGTCTTATTGGTATTTATATGTGCGCTTAACAGAATTTTATTGTTCACATTAATATAATCAAATAAATTGTGAAAAATTGTCAGCCACCGGGATTCGAACCCGAGACCCCTATCTTGCCGGGACAGTGCTCTTACCAACTAAGCTATTGGCTGCTCTCCTCTCGATGGCTGAACAATCTTTCACTTTTAAAGTCGTATAACTGCTGAGGATATTATTAATCGTCACATGATTAGATGTGGGGTTGCCAAGCTACCACTGCATTTAAACATCTAGTGAACGATGTCATAATTTACTCAAGGCCCTACCAGACCAAATTCTAAGATTAACAATGAGTTGACAGTTTGTATATTTGAAATAAATTGTGAAAAATTAACTCATTGTTAATATTAGAATTTGGTCTGGTAGGGCCTTGAGTAAATTATGACATCGTTGACTAGATGTTTAAATGCAGTGGTAGCTTGGCAACCCCACATCTAATCATGTGACGATTAATAATATCCTCAGCAGTTATACGACTTTAAAAGTGAAAGATTGTTCAGCCATCGAGAGGAGAGCAGCCAATAGCTTAGTTGGTAAGAGCACTGTCCCGGCAAGATAGGGGTCTCGGGTTCGAATCCCGGTGGCTGACAATTTTTCTCAATTTATTTCAAATATACAAACTGTTAACTCATTGTTAATATTAATATAATCAAATTATTTATACGAGGTCTGTTAGAAAAGTATCCGACATTATTTTTTTCTGCGAAAACCTGATGGATTTTAATCAAGGGTGTTTGCATGAGCCGACCTTGAACCTTCGTGCGCAAGCGTGAATTTTTTCCCGCCTGTCGATAGCGTCTGTTGCTGGCAAGCTGCCTTTGACTGAAGTAGTGTGTACTGCTCCGTCGGTTTTTCATTGCAAGGAAAATGACGGAACGACTGGAGCAGGCTATTGCATCAAATCTCCGACTTCAAGAACACCATAATCATTAGTTATGAATCCTGGGTGTATGGGCACGACCCGGAAACCAAATCCCAGTCGTCACATTGGAAGCATTTCACGTCACCAAGACCAAAGAGGCCCGCCAAATGCGTAGGAACGACAAAGTGATGCTGACTGTTTTCTTTGACTCCCGCGGTGTGGTACACCACGAGCCACGAGTACGCACCATAGGGTCAAACAATCACTAAAGAGTACTACAGGGATGTCCTCCGTCGCCTACGTGATGCTGTGCGGCGTAAGAGACCGGAGTTGTGGTCAATAGGAAATTTGCGCCTCCATCACGACAATGCTCCAGCATATTTCTCGCATTTGATTAAGACATTTTTGGCGAAAAACATGACTCCTATGGTTCAACAGGCTCCGTACTCACCTGATATGGCCCCCTGCGACTTCTGGCTGTTCCCCAAACTCCATAGAAAGGAACGCGATTTCAGACAAGAGAGGACATTATGGCTAAAACGACAGCCTAGCTAAACTCCATTCCGAAAGAAGCTTTCTCGGAATGCTTCCAACAATGGCGGCACCGCTGGGAGAAGTGTGTGGAGTCCCAGGAAGACTACTTTGAAGGTGATTAGGTTTCCAACGCTTCAGGTATGCCAGTTTTTTCCCCGGCCAAAGCTCGGATACTTTTCTAATCATAATGACAACCTTATAGCCCTCAATTTGAGTACTCTAATGTCTTTCATTATAGGTCAATGACCATAATGAATGCATTAGAGTACTTAGTACCATAATGAGCTATGATAAGGAGGTACTTGTTTACAAACAAATCGAAAACAGCATACTTGATTTGTCAGATTATAGTTTTTGTTCAATAGCAAATACTTTAGTTTAATTTTTCATTGATTTACGCCAGCAAATAAAATTTTATATGTAATATGAATCATAACTAATCATATGGCACACGCCGTGTTACTCGGCTTCGCTTTGTAACACGAGGGGGTGCTGAAGAGGATGATGCTAATACTGCTTACTTGTTTTCCAACGATGATACACTTTCACACTTAGAATTTATGGACATGGACAATAATTGATATTTACTGACTAACTGTTTTATTTACATGATTATTATAATTACACTACAACTTGCAATAACTTAGTTGACTTATTCTTTACTAATTAAAACCAACATCACTAAATTCTAAAGATGCCGTTGCATCCTTTGGCCAAAATACTCGCGTTACGCATAACGCGAGCCAAAACTTAAACTCTTACATATTTACTATTTGAGTACAGACGTCTTGTCGACGTGACAAATAATACCGACTATCTAATATAAAGCGCTATTTTCAGGACAGGATTATCTTAGAGGTACAGAGTGCATAGATTAAGGCATTCAAAGCCACGCACGTATGCATAATAATTTCTAGACTTAATGATCAATAAACAAATGTCGTGACTATAGATACAGTGACCAATTACCACTGAATTTTGACTTGTATAACGTATATATATATATATATATATATATATATATATATATATATATATATATATATATATATATATAAACAGAGTTAAAATATGATTATTGAAACTATAATTTAGAAAAGTTTATAAAAAGTTATTTATCTGTTATTGTTCTTACCCTCGTCTTATCACAGCCTCGCTTGATAATAATCACGACTAGTACCATAATAATTGACTTTACGATCCTTATAAAACATATATAACTATTTTGTATTTGTTTTCAAGAAATGACACTACATCGGTATTTCATAAATGCGATAGCAGAAGAGTTAAAAGTAAGAATGTAGATGTAGGATGCACGAGTAGACTATTTTAAAAACTAATAACATTTTGTAAACTTTAATAATCCCTGACGCAAAGTTTTAATATACATGACCCATGTTTTAATAAGATAGGTATGTTACTCTGGTAAAAGTGGAAGACCCTATTATATTGGATATATAAAATTACAAGAATAGCTACAATAACAATGTCGTCTAAAGGAAGCTCTGGTAAAATTTTTAAAGCACACGATACTGCTGTTATACATAATAGACTTTGCTGGGATTTCAGTTACCAGAACTATAGTAATTCACACATTTATTCTGTTCAAAAAGCAAAAATGAAATACAATGACTGTATGATATTTTTAGCAATTTCCATTAAGTTAATTTAAAAGAGTACTCCAGAACAAAAAATATTATTACCTAATACATTTTGCTAATTAAAATCAGTGAGTTCAAAAAGAAATATCAAAAAGGCTTGGAAAATGAATAAATAAATTTATCTATGTTTATGTTATATTTCTGCTTTGAATTCGAATTAATCATACTAGCTCTAGTTTTTATAAATATTTTATATTTTATTTTACGGCATGATACAAATGAAATTTCTAGTAATAATAATTAGTTTATTTTATTTTTAAGAATTAATTTAAAATCTCTTTGTATTATAATTTTCGTATTACATTTTTTTTAACTACAAACAGTGTACTGTTGTTACAGACGCATTTTTAAAAATACATAAGAATGTTATCAATCTTATAATGTTAAAACTAATGACTACGGTTTGTACAAACTTAGTGGAAATAGATTAAAATCCTTGTTTATTATTAATTTACGGAAATTATTTAATTTTCATCTCCGGTTAAACTGTCTGGTAACATAACTGTCAGTCAAAGCGAAAAATATCGCATCGAAAAATTTACACATATGTAGTCGTAGATGTTAAGGTATTAATGGCAATAAAAACTCGAATATGTATTTTAAAAACTAATAACTTCTTTAAAAATTTTATAGTTTGTATCGTACATTTTTAAAATCAAGTTTTATTATTATGATGGTGGAGTCCATTAGTATAGTTCTGTTTTAATTTTTTTTTCTATTTCGGTGGTTTTGTGAGTCTATAAACGTAGGTACTAGAAGTATACCTTGTTCCATCTAAGCCATTCAGTCTTGTAGAGTATAGGGCATAGTTTTGATCTCTCTGATTGGCAGAAATCGGAGACAAGAGACAAGTTTTCCCAATGTAATTTCGGCTACTTAAAACTGGCACTGATGTGAGCGCCATCTGCTGAATGGCTTAAATGGAACAGACTATAGTATGATTGAGTATGACTGCTAACAGATGAATGACATATAACTTAAAATTGCTGTCAGTCAGCAATGAATTTTTATCTGTGAAGTACAATAGTTAGCGGAAAACGTTACCAACATAACTGATAAAGTCGCATTCTTTTAATATCTAATAGAATTATAAAATTACATCAATAGAAAAAATAGTATAAAATACATGTTTCATAAGACCTGTTATTACACTCGTCCTTTGTAAAATTCGCCGCAAAGCGGCTCGTTTTCCAAACCTGGACTCGTACGTTAACAGATTGCTTTTGAAACTTGTTTTTTTAATGTACCTGCTATTTATTATTTGAGTAAGTATGGAAAAATATATCAATTTATATTAAAACAAATATAAGAATTACATAGGTACATATGTATGTGATGCAAGACTACCTTAAGATATTACAAACCGATGATTAAATTCAAACATGTTCTGTCAATTTCAATTACTACCTTAAGATAGTTCTAGTTTCTGTAACCGATGAATGATGAAGGTGAATCAAAGTGCAGAGTACAGAGTGAGTTGGTAACGAAATTACTGATGTTCGAGAACTGATTAGTTCCATTAATAAATATCAGAGTCAGCAGGATCTTGTAAATTGCACAGCGGACATGATCTGTCGATTCGACATAAGAACGGAAACAAGCAAGAAATACTGAGAGGAACACGGAATTCCAGAAATTCCGAAGAGAAAGAAATAAAACGCCTTTTCTTCTTTGAAACACGTAAAGAATGTAACATTATTTATAACTACTAACTAGTTAGGATAATGGTGAATTCTAATTTTAAAATATAAATTAATTAATTAACAAGTGATATTAGACGTTTTCTTTTTGTATTGGTAATTGAAAATAATATTGTAGCTAATTTTCAATTTATATTTCCATTATTAAAATTTATTGGTATTACTTGACTGTTAGCATGATTGTAGGAATGATGAGAATAATTGAAGATGCAATCGTGCTAAACAGTGTTTATTAAACAGTAATTTAATTAACCTTCCTACGTTTCGATTCCAAATGAATCATCATCACGTACTTTAACTATCCCTGATGATGATTCATTTGGAATTGAAACGTAGGAAAGTTAATTAAATTACTATTTAATAAACATTGTTTACCAAGACTGCATTATTATTTAATATATATATGAGAAAATAGTTTTTCCCAAATTAGTTTAGACAAAAACTAAAACTAAATTAATAAACATATATATATTTTGTAACCGCGATTTGAAAATTTACAAAATTACAATTAGGCCATGGAATTAAAACAACAAGGCAAATTAATGTGTTACACACGTGTTATGTTTTACCTGTCATACAATTTATTTTGATTTATTTTTTGTCCCGAAATGCATGCAATGTATGAGAGAGCTACGGAAACAATTTCAACCTTTTCATTGTTAAAATAAACTGAATAATAGTTATTTATTATATGAGTGTGAAATGTATCATATTAGGTACGAAAGAAAAAGTTTAGCCACGTAGCCCGCACGTATTCACTGAGAAGCAAAAGCAGCATCTTCCAAAACAAGTAACCACTAACTCGTTTCTCGTTTTCTTCTCATCAGCCGTAAATGACCGCTGTCATTGTGTAAAAAATAACCTATTTTAGCATAAATGTTGACATAAATTTACATAAATAAGTTTCATAATGTTAAATTATTTCAATAATAAAATAATTTTGTAAAATTATTATTTATTTATATAAAAAAAAAAAAAAAAACACACATACACACACAATAATCCTGTAACTATAGACCTTCTCAATTTAAAGAAACAGAAGATATGCGCAATGGGGATCTGCACATAGTTAGAACAACTGAGATCTATGGCGTTTGTTTATAAAAATTTAAATCTAAAATGTGCGAAAAATCTTTGACAATTTTAAAAAACTTCTCTAAAGAAGTTACAAAAGCTTTTATTGGAGCTTAAATGTGTAACGAAGCAAATTTCCATCGAGAATACAGGTATTTTAATGACTGCAATATTTTTGACGTTTTGTTTGACAGCCCAATTGGCAGTTGTTGGCGCCATTTTACTTACTATTTGCAGCGATAGAAAGAGATAGCCGTTAAATTGAAAAGGTTTATTCCTCCGTGACATCTAAAATATTCTCTCACGCAGTGACTAATGTTGTACATTAGTTATTTCAAATAACCATTGTGACGAAGTCACATATATTCGTCAATTTCCTTTAAATTTCCTGGCAAAAGACGACATACAGAGCCATAGTTCTCCATGGACACGAGTTGGTCAAAACTCCAAGTTCACAGTTTTCACGGCGATTTCCATTCTTCCTAGCCGGTCCATATGAGCTTCGCATTCAGGGCAGAGAACATCGTTCGACACTTTTCTTGAAGTTTTGCTAAGAAATCGGGATGGAAATCATGTTTTTCATCAATACATGCTTAGAAAACTTACAGGTTATAAGTGAGGATGTACAACTACTGCCAACCGGCACACCCTTAATCCACGGGCCGGGCCTAGCTGTCTGGACAACAATAGGATCTTTAAGGACACAATTCCCTGTACAGAACTTGGAGAAAACCACCCGGGAAATCCATTTGACAACTGTAAGAACAGCTGAGCGATGTTGGTGCTACGGTCAGCCGCTGACTTCAAGGCAAACAGCAATATATTTATTATATTTATTGTATTCATGTGCTATTTGTATTGTTTAATTTTACCTGATGATAACTTTCACAAAAACACTGGAAATTCATTTTTTGCTTATTTTTTTTAAAGACACAAAATAAACAGTTTACAAACCCGGGCTTCAGCCAATCAGACATCACGACACTACTCCGCCTTCGCACCAATCAGATGGTCGGTAACATCTCCCTCTTCTAGACGCGCAAATTTCAACCGAATCTAACCAAATCTGGGTATAAATACCACTCGCGGAGCTTCAGAAGTGACTTCTTACAATAGCTGCATCGGCTAAGAAGTCACTTTCTGGGATAGCTGCTTCGGCTATACAGGAGGACCAGTCTACCTGCAGTTTCTGTAGTCTAGAACTCACGACACGCGCATCGCGAACTGCCCTCAGCGAGATAGTCGCTGAATCCGAGCGAGAGTGTCATCTCAGAGACAGGATTCCAATCAAGCATAGTAAGATATACCAAGTTAAAGTTAAACCGACAGATTTTCAAGACATATTTTTTATTTTAGTTACATATTTGTACATTTGGTGTGTGTTAATAAAATGTATAAGTTTTACAAATTTCATAATCATTTATAAATAATAATCCTGGACCTCCGACTAGCTATCCGCAATCCTAAACTACCCCTAAAACAGACAGTTCACAGAATGGCGCCCGAAAGCAGTAACAGAAAACCCAACACAGGGGTAGGTACGTCACACCATAGTAACAAGTATATTATGAGTCTGTGTTGGATAAAATCAATTATTTAAAATTAAAATAAATAATTGAGAAATCTGTACAATTTAATATTTTCATTGTATTCACGGTAATTTAGATTTAAAAATATCTAATAAATATTTAATTTGATTGTTAAAAACTAATTTAAAACGAAGTTATTAGTTGCATCTTATGTAAAATAATATTATCTTCCCATTTAGATTGATATATTTACATGAAAATTAATTAATTATCTTGTAGTATTGTAGTATAATCTCTGGATCAGCTTTGAGTGTCTGTGAAATGTATCTTATATACAAAAATTAATAAAAGTGACATTGATAGGTATACGATTATTTATCTATTTATTGATTGATGAAAACTAAAGTCAAGGTACAGGTGCTCATTTTATATGTTCCCGCCTGAAATTTTAAGAATAAGCAAAACAGAATACATTTCATAAGCCACTTGGTGAATATTGGTATTTTAAATCGAATAATCACAGTAGGTATAGGAGCAAAACAAAATTTTAAAAACCAAGTCACTTATGATATGTATCATGGATTGCCTATTCATGAATTTTCAGGCGGGAATTTTTAAAATGGGCATCCTGTATATTTAGTGAAGGGAAGATTTCTAAACAAAAAAAACCTTTAGGTGAAACAAAAAACATACAATTTATTAACCCAAACAAGAATATGTACCTAACTTTTTTATCTTTTTTCCCTTATTGTTTTGTTTGTATTTACTTTTTTGTGACAAACACAATATACAACAATAAAATAAATGTTAAAGATATGAAAAAAAATTTAATTTTTTTTATGCTATTAAACTGAATGGTGCTTTGGTACTTTAAAATTTAATGCGAAATACAAATAAATAATCTTCTGTCGGTATCATACACATAATACATTTAATATTCAGGTTATGTTTTAATGAAATACAAATGGTAAAAAAATTTATGAGCCTTAGGCAATAAAAAAAGAAAAACCTGTCCTTCGTGTATGGATTTTCATGTGTTTATTCCATGTTAGTAGAAAATTGAGGGCTAATAACAGGTTAACATGCTCCCGAATGGTGTATTTTGCGCATGCGCCATAAAACGAGCATAAATTTTTCATATATTCACTCCGTAATAATCCGGTTACCCTGTGAGACTATGAATAAGGGATGGAAATAATGAATTATAAACTTTTGTTCATCTACCTTGGTTTTCACCCTTTGTTCATTTTATATTAAGTGTTTTTGAACATTTAGGAACAAAATTGAATTACATATTTTTAAATTAAGTCTTTTTGTTCTTCGCTACTAAAGGTGAGGCAGATTTAGGATTCATGCTAAAAACTGCATATGGAGATTTTAGTAAATAATTATATTTTAAGGTTCCTAAAATAATAAATAAAAGTTAATGTCAGTGTCAAAAATGAAAGGTAATTTTCTTATTTTAAGAGGTAGTATGAGTTAGATTAAATGAGCAAAATTTTACCATTTTTAAATTTAAAAACTAGTTATTACCAATTTTGATGTTACCTTGTTGTAACGAGCAAAAAGTTCCAATAAAAGAATGAAAATACAGGGTGTTTTAAAAATACTGTAAAAAATTTAAGGGCATATAGTACTGACCAAAATGAATAAAAAACAGTGATTTGTTAACTACTGGATAGAGCAAGCGTATACCGATATATGTTTTTCTTGTGTACCCGGCCAGATTACAGAACACATGAATTGCGAGTGAGAAGGATATAAATAATTCCACTTTGAACAAGTGAATATGATATTCACATCACTGTGAAATTCAGATCTGTCAAATTCACGTCAAAATTTTCTTTTAAATATATTTAATTATGAAACGTGAAATAAATATGAGTACGATTTAAATAAAAACTCATATAAGAATATAAATTTTACAATTAATAATTAAAATAATTAAATTTCAATGACGATAACAAGAATAATCTAATAACTGTAAAACCTGTGAGACAAACAAATGACAAGAAACGGAAATAAAGACAACAAATCGGAATTATGTATCACTATTTCTGTCGGTCTGGCCGGATACATGGCGAAGATTCCATTGCTCCATCCAATAGTTAACAAATCCCTGGTAAAAAATCTTAATCAACATGGGTCCAATCTTTCATAGTTTCCGAGATTTGAGGCAGTGAAAAATGAGTTTTTACGGGGTTTACGTCTGCTATCTCGAAAACTGTAAGAGTTACGACTTTGATTAAATGGGATTTTTTGTTTACTTTTCAGAGGTCATCTTAGATGTGCTTTTGTTTTTTTTTTATAAAATCAAGTAATTGTACTATGTTAAATGTTGTGGCTACCTTGGCCAATATTTAATTTTCAAATAACTTCGTAACTATTAGAAATTGAGAAAAACCTTTCATAAAAAATTCTATTGTTTTTTTTTATAGTCTATTTACTGACATATACAAAATTTTGTTCGATCACTATCCTTGTCGGTTTTTTTCAATTTTTCGCTTTTCTCGGAAACAGTTGAAAATCACTCCTATGTGTGATTAAATTTTGGTTAGTATTATATGCCCTTAATTTTTTTTTACAGTATTTCTGAAACAGCCTGTATATATGGTTCCACTTAAAAAAATCAGGTGTGGCCAACACAATACCTCCCGCCATTTACAGCCCGAGTCACAAAAAAGATTAATTTTTTGGATTAGCGAATTTTACTCTAATTTTGACAGTTTATTTCTTAAAATATAGTCTAATCTAATCCAAGTAACTATCTTTTTTTAACCCCTCAAAAGGATTAACTCCCAATTACACACACATCCATGCCTTAGTGGGTTTCGAACCCAGAGCCCCGAGGGCACTCATAACATGAGGCGTTGCTCTAAGCATTGAGCCACCGGAACTATAATAAACTGAAGATTTAATTTTAAATATCGGGATAGAATAGTATTCACTAATCCAAAAATGAGAATTAGCTTAAATATTTTTGTGAATCGTTAATTTTTATTAATCTAAATACTTAGAAATTTACTTACGCTGGAACCTGTATTGAATTCCTTTTTTATTGTTCTATTTACTTTTTCCTTTTTAAAACGTTACTAATATTATTTTGAAATGATTAGTTCTTATATAGTAGGCTCTGGGATTTAAATTATAGATAATTTTATAAATTTATCAATAAAATATATAGTAAAAGTATTAATGCACATCTATAGAAAATTTAATAATCTTTAATTTTTATAATAACATTAATCTCGAAAAAATAACATTTAACGGTATTTGTCGATGAAAAACTATTTTGAGTTTCTAGTAAAGTGCGATTTCCGGTTACCCGATTGTTACCAAAAGACTATTGGGCTCTTTCCAATACAGAAAAAGTTCGAAATACAAGATTTCAAAATTTTCTGAATGATAGTATTTGAGTCAGAGTGGAGGATCTACACATACATACACACAGACATCATCGTGAAAATATTACAATTGGATTCTAGGGACCTTAAAACGTTGTCATTTACCAAAATCTTGATATGCGATTTTTAGCACGATCCCTATACTTACCTTACCAATGGTAGCGGGAGGTAAATATATATATATATATATATATATATATATATATATATATATATATATATATATTGGGAACCGCTGATATATTTTTTGCTGAAATCGACAATTTTCTGATTAAAAATGGCACAATTTTGCTCATTTACCTCTTAAAAAAAGTTACCAATAGTAAGAGAGCTTATTGTAATACTTTGTAAGTCTAATTTAAATGACTATCAAGAAATGTTAAAATGAATATTGTAATTTAAACTGTATAGTCTAAAATTATAAATAAAGAAACTAACCATTTGTTTCATTTTTTACAGTCACTCTGTAGACATCTCTTTTTCTAAATTGGAATACTTATATAAAATACCGGGTGTTATGTAAGTAATGTGCCATAGTTCATGGTATGATAAAGATAAGTAACTGAAAGAAGTCATAATCTGAAATTTATTTTGCTCTATCTATCGAGTTATAAAAGTTATGGGACAGTGAAGTCGACCAATTACAAACCAGTTTCTTATTAAGTTAAAATCTAAAAATTAAGTTGTTCCAAAAACAATATTTGTCAGTTGTTATAAATGACGTTAAATTTGAAAACAGTGGAGTAGTAATTTGATGTTTAGAAATACCTGTCTCTTTCACTAACCAAGAATACACCGACATGCATTGGGCGTACGGAGAAGTGCGCCAAAACAGTGCTGCTGCTGTTAGACGCTACAAGGAGTTTTACCCAGACAAAATGGTGAAAACTTTGGACATTTGTTATAACTGTTTTTGTCATTAATAAAAAATGTTTATCCATATTCCGCCTCTGACATCAAACCTTCAAAAATGACAGGTGTTGTTGTTTACATTCAAACTACTGTGATTTTTAAATTATTCTTTATTCAAATAAATTATTCTTTTTTGTCCACTTTGAAATACTTTTATAATTGCAACAAACACAGAAAAGAAATTATTGCAAATTACGATACATTGCAACCTTGTTTATTAAGTGGTAACGTATGACACATTACTTACATAACACCCTGTATAATGGCGGGAGGTAATGTGCCAGCCACATCAATTTTTTAAAGTTTGAAAACAAATGATTTATAATTAGAACTAGTCGACGCTTTTGTATTTCGCGCTGCGAAATAACTGCACTCTGGCCGCATAGAAACAAATGACTAGAATGACAGTTCAAGTAAAAATGGTAGTTTGTTAAACCGACAAAAACAAAAACTTTCCTAGATGAAAAATGGGTGTAATCTGATAAACTCAAAATGGTTTGTGTGGTTTATTAGCACTCTAGCATTGTTTCTAGTGTAATATTGTAATAAATTCTTGGGAATTATTACTCTTTTTGAAAGTTTCAAATGAAATACTTTACGAACAAAATTCTTATATCTTCTTTTACATTTTTCATGCGGTTTAATAGTGCATCTTACTGTAAAAACTATGTTTATGTATTTAATTTTAAAGTGTTTTATTTACTATTTTACAATGCCGGAACAATATAACAATAATATTGTGTACGTGTAGTAGTACAAGACAGTATACATAACATAATTGAAAAATTTATTTGTGTGTTGATGTGAAAACTGAAATGTGCCTGTTTTATGATGTGTAACTTGTTTATGAGATCTCAAGAGAGCAAGAAAAGAAGGTAAGCTTCACATAATTTATATATTTATCTCATGTTTACATCTAGTAATCTTAATTAGTGCTTAGTGCTAAATCATAAAATAGCGGAACGGTCACTCAAACAGAAAAGTATTAAAACTTTTATTTATTCAATATATTTGGAAGAAAGTTCTGGAAAGTATGTACCTCTTAAAAAGTACTAGAACGATGTATGTATCAAACTTTTCCGATCTTAAAGTACCAAGTACTACTGATTTTAATTTAAGTTAACTTAACATAACTGAATAGATCTCAAAAATCACTACGAACTATGACATTAAAAAAATGTTGTGAAACAATAATTTTAAGTATTGAGTTTGAAAAATACCAGTGTACGAGATACATACAGGGCCTATCAGCCGTCTTTGTTCTTATATAAAAATGCCACCTCCCCCCCATTTTATTTTTTTAGGTATTTAAGCCATTCATATTGCAGAGAATAGGGAATAGTTTTGACCTCTCTGGCTGAAATTGGAGACAAGAAACAAATTTACTAAAACTGGCGTTGATGCGAGCACCATCTGCTGAATGGCTTAAATGGAACAGAGCATAGTTCTAAACAATAGCACAAAATGAATTAGAAATAAAATCATTTACCTAATATTATGTTAAAAAAATCTGATGTGGCCAGCACATTACCTTCCGTCAGTTCTATGTATTTTGTATAAATGTCACACAGAAAGTTCCTTGCAAAAGATTATATTTCTTGTACATTACCTTAAGGCGGTTGTATGTATTTTATACAAATTCCATACAGAAAGTTTCTAACAAAAAATCTTATATTTCCAGTAAAATTATAACATAAACATATTGTCAACTGCACTTGACACTGACACCTTTCAATCAGAATTTTCTTAATGTAGCAGCTGTTTCCAGAGTTATAGCAAAGCTGACTAATATATATGATATTTAATTTCTTTATAATTTTTTAACTCTATGTCCATTTAATATGAAGTATAAAATGAATTCAAATCGTATAGAGAATAAATAATTCTTTAATATTTATAATAACATTAAATGTGAAAAAATGATATTTAACATCGTTTTTTCAAAAAAAAAAAAACTGTTAAAATCTTCAAATGAGGGTACTTCCGGTTGACCAATTATAACCAAAATCTAATCAGTTCTTCACATGGATGTAATGAAGAGGAATACGAAAGAATTATAATTTTTGAAATTGTAGTATTAGAGTTATCGCATTAGAAAATTTTGTCACACACAGACACACACACACACACACACACACACATACATACATACATACATACATACACACACACATACAGACATCATCGTAAAAATAGTAAAATCGTATTCTAGGGACCCTAAAACGTGCTTATTCATCAAAAACTCACCACCGAATTTTTTGACCAAAGACAATACCTTCCTTACCTAAAGGTGACGGAAGGTAAAAACAAGTTTAGTGAATTAGGCGTAGAATTTAATTATCTTCAAGTTTTATTTGAAACATTTTTGTCTAAAATTAATTGGGAACTTTTACGCAAAGGAAAACTGATTTCCTATGCCTATGGCCCGCTTTTTGATTAATACCTTGTACCTATGTATATCTGTATCAAGAGTGGGGTAATTTAATGAAAATATGTTCCTCTGATTATATGCCTTAGGGTTTTTTTAAAGATTTTGATTACAATAAAGAAAAGCTTGATTAAAACAAAGAAAATTAGATTACAATAATAAAAAAGTTTAATTAAAAATCACGTAAAAAAATTGATTATAATATTACCGTCACCGTATAATGCAAAAATTAATATTTTTTTTCTTTAAATTTTTTTTTTTTTGGAGTGTTATAAATCAATGCGGCCCAGAAAATTTTCTCATAGGGGCACAAGATTTTTAGTTACGCCACTGATTGACATCATAAGTATAGTCAGTCTTTTAATAAAATAAACTGTATACCTATTAGGAGAGATATGTTACCAGTCAGCCAAATTAATATGTTTATTCCATAAATATATATATATATATATATATATATATATATATATATATATATATATATATATATATATATATATATATATATATATATATATATATATTAATTCCAAGCGAAATATGTCTAAATATCCTAGTGTAATGCAATATAATGATGATACATATACAGCTCCTAATGACATTTCTAATGCTTTTGCATCTTTCTTCCAATCAGCTTATTCATCTTCTTCCAATAGTCCTCTATCTTCTCCTTCTACACCTGCACCACTTTCTCACGACTCTGTTAACCTTACTCATATTTCCATAAAGGACATTGAATCAGCTATTAAAACGCTAAAATCCTCTCTTTCCAGCGGCCCTGACCGTATACCCAGTTTGCTGATTAAAGATTGTGCTTTTCCTCTGTCAAAGGCACTATTCTATATTTTTAATCTTAGTATTAAATCTTGTTCATTTCCTCAAGTTTGGAAAACCACCAGAATAACCCCACTCTTTAAGTCAGGAGAAGTTTCCAATGTTGCTAATTATCGACCTATAGCCATGTTGTCAAATTTCAGTAAAATATTTGAAAAAATTATTTACACTAGCGTTTATGATAAAATTAAACATCAACTTTCTCCTTGTCAACATGGCTTCATCAGTAAGCGGTCTACAGTGACCAATCTAATGTATTTTACGCAAAAAATTTCAACTGTACTCGACTCTAATGGCCAACTTGACTGCATTTTTACAGATTTTGCTAAGGCCTTGACCGTATAGATCACAATATTTTGGTCACTTTGGAAACTGTGTACCTTTTCTTTTTCTACACCCCTTATTAATCTCATCTCTTCTTACTTACAAAATCGTCAACTCTATGTTCAGTATCTCAATGCCAATTCTTCTTATTTTTTCGCCACTTCCGGTGTTCCTCAAGGCTCTAACCTTGGACCTTTACTTTTTCTTATTTTCATAAATGACGTCACGAGTGTGTTGCATTGTGATAAACTACTATTTGCCCATTTCTTCCCCAGCTCACTGCATTCTGCTTCAGAATGATCTGGATAACCTTTTTAATTGGTGTTTTTTAAATAACCTCCATCTCAATATAAACAAATGTACAGTTATGACATTCACTAGGAAAATGACACCCTTCTCATTTAATTATTCACTGAATAATATAACCTTGCAAAGATCTAGAGTAGTGAAAGATCTAGGAGTCAAATTTGACCCTACATTATCATTTGTGCCCCATATTCGTGATGTTTACAACTCAGCTATGCGAATGTTGGGTTTCGTAATCAGGAATACTCGAGATTTTAATACTATATCTGCTATTTTTACACTGTTTTATTCTTTCATTAGATCCAAATTGGAATATTGCAGCATAATTTGGAATCCTGTTTACGAAACTCACCAAGATCTGCTGGAAACAGTTCAAAAAATTTTCTTAAATTTATTTATTTCAAAATCCATAAATCCTACCCTGAGAGAAATATGCCTTATTCAGTCTTATTACGCATGTTCAATGTAAAGAGCCTTTTGGAACGCCGTGAAAACACTCTTATTCTTCATCTTTTTAGCCTAATTAATAATAGAATCGATGATCCCCGCTGTCTTGCTCTACTAAATTTCCATGCCCCCTCTATCTCTACTCGCTTCTACTCCACTTTTTATCTCCCTTTCTCCCGTACCAATCTGCTCATGTCTTCCCCACTTTTCCGTATGTGTGCTCTTTACAATAAGAAATTTTCCGATTTAGACATATTTCGTTTGAATTACAATGTTTTGCGCAATACTTTGAGCTCGTAATGTTCTGTTTTGACTTATCTTGTTTTGTATTTTTGTACCACTATCCGTATTGGGCTCGTCCTGTAGGATAGTTTTGATTAAATAAATAAATAAATTGTTGATATTTTAAAAATTCTTAATTTTTTTTTTATATAAAAAATTAGGATGGCTTTGCCGCCCTCATGTTTGGCCGCCTTTGTTCTGGGAACAAAATGAACACCTGCTAGGATCGGGCCTGCAGCTCAGCATACAGCATACACTATGTATTGTTTATCGACAATATATTTAAAAGTAAATATCTTAGCATTGTAGACTAGATACCAGTTTGTAAGCTAGAAATTTCAGTATTATAATTCGTTTTTAAATTAAGATAAGTAAATTTTCCTTATGTGGGTGTAATCTATGGAGCATAAGTCTTACAGATCTATAAATCTGTAAAGATACTAACAAAAACGGCATATTTTTTGTAGATTAATATAAAATTATACATAAGAGCAGCTTTTGTTGCGATTTTGTTCATTCAGATTTGTTCAGAATAGAGCCATTAGTTGCATATTAAATTTATTAAAATGAACAAATTCGAATCAATTTCTATATTCTTATGACATTTAAATAATTAACTATCATTTCGCGTGTTGATAGTACTATCAACTATAAGTACGGAGTCATGTAAATATCAGCTTTTCATGACAGTTTTGAAACACGAGGGGGGGGGGGTGCGGTTCTCCTTCGAGGATACACTTTATTCTTACTGGTGGACGCTTGGATGGTTAGCGTCTACGACTTCATGAGAAGGAATTCGCGCGAAGGAAGAACACACATACACTTAACTTTTACACTTTACACTGATGAACACTACGGACATGAACAAATACTTGTTATTTAAAAACTAAACTTTATTTACATTTAAACTAATACAACTATAACTAACACAACTAATAAGATACATTTTGTAACCCAGCGGGCGGGCGTCGCCCCAAAACTAAAAGACACTACATGTCCAAAAACAAGACACGTCTGCCCGACGCGACAATCTAATTTCGACTCTTACATGTTTATCCCATGACTATCTAATGTCAACTGTCTAAAACAAAACGCTATCTTCAGGAGAGGATTATCTTAGGGGTACGGGGTACATAGGCAGGCACGTACATACATAATAATTTCTAGACTAAGATCAACAAATAAATGTCGTGAGTATCATAATACGAAAATAATTTCTAAACTGAATTTTGACATTTATAACCGAGGGGTGAATGACTCCTTCATTTTTGTACAAAATATTGTATAATCACGGGATTGTAAGACGATTGTAATGATTGTATGCAAGAATGTACAATATTTGCAAAGATTGGAATGTTGTAATATTATTTATTATATTAATCAGTATTACTTAATTTTGCAATTTTTGATGTATTTGACTACAGAATTCACTCAAATTCTTTATATTTCTTGATAATCTATCTATATCTTCTTTAAGAAAAAAAATAGTTGCCCTATTAATGTGTTTCGTTATGTGAGAAATAATCCATAGGTCACTAGATATAGGCGAAAATCTAAATTTTACAATTTTTTACTTTTCCGTTCATTTGTTTCAAACAGCAAAAAACTAACAATTGTTAAATTCATAAACATTTTTTTTCAACATACATAGCATTGAACATTTCTTAAATTTCGTTATAAATATGTCACACAAGATTTTAAAATTTTTTGAGAACTGAATAAAGAAATTATCAATGAATATAATTAAATTATCATTTTTAATGGTGTTTTTCAATTCTTCTATATAACAAACATTGTTTTAGTTCCCTAAAGATGTGTAAATCAAAATCAAATATTACAGATTTGAAAAATATTCGTAAAAATAAAAAAATGTAAAATTTACAAATTGTTTATATCTAATGACAGTGATCTACGCATTTTTGCTCAAATCACAAAATATCTACCATTAAAATGTCCTCCTAACGTGGCATAATTTTTGTTTAATTTAATCGACTTCGTATCTTTCATATTTATCGAGCTCTCCATGTTGGTCAAGTTATCCTGGACACTCTGTATAAATATTTGACTTTATATTAAAAGTGACCGATCCGGAATCAATAGGTACGTTCAATAAGCCCAGCAAAACAAGCAACCGGAAGTAACATTTGCTGAACGACTTTGCTAGTCTAGCATTTGCTTGATTTGCTCGCAAGCAAACCAAGCCACAATTTTCTCGCTTGTCTTGCTAAGTTTCAAATATAATAGCGGGAAATACAAATTTTACATACATGAAGTTAACTTGAACTGATTCTATTTCTTTATATGGCGTGTGTCTATCAATCACATGTAAAAAAGGGCTTTCAGAGTTTTGTGATGGATGTTTATAACATTATTAAAATTGAAATATTTTGTTATAACTATATATCTTCTTCCAAATTAATCCCACTCTCTGAAAATAAATATATAAATTCATTTTCCATATGTTCGTAGACCAAGAAAAGACGATACGACAGATACACAATTACAGAATGTTATTTGATATCTATATACATTTCTCGATGACAGTTGTAGATGACAGTTCGTCATATAACTAGCAAATCGTTCAGTGAACTAAGCAACATGTCTCGTTTGCTTACCTAGCATTTGCTAGATATGCTTACTTCATTGAACGCACCTAATAATTTTTTACCTTTAAAACTGAGTTAATCAAAAATACCAGCGAAAATAGTGAATATGTTCACCTCACTAAGGCAAACACTATCCACTACGGCACTACGGCCTATGGCTTTGCGCATTTTCATTGCGCACAATATGTGATTGTAAAAACTGTAATGATTGCAATGATGACTGTAACTGATTGTAGCGCGATTTTAAATGATTGTAAGGATTATAACTGATTGTAACGTGATTGTTGATTTTAAATGAATGTGGTGATTGTAGGCAGCGATTGTAATGAATGTATGTATGATTATAAGCGATGATGAATGAATGATTGTAGGAGTGATTCACCCCTCGTTTATAACTTAAACAGATAAACAGAGTTAAAATATGAATATTGAAACTATAATTTAGAAAAGTTTATAAAAAGTTATTTATCTATTATTGCTCTTACCATCGCCTTGTCACAGTTTTGAAAAACAAAAATTTCTAAACACCAGTGTATTCATACATTATTTAAAAATTATTATTCTCAATACTTTCGAGGGTGCGTACCAGACGTCACATCACGGACACTCAAAGCTACCGTGGAGAGAACACCACTCATCTTAGGAATAGTTTCGATACCTGGCCTTCAAAATCACGACCGGTCACATAATATTGGAGTATTCTGTTACAGTATTTTGAAGTTACATTTATGTGCAACGGTTTCATTAGTACATATTAGGCGACAGCCGGGAAAACCGTTGCATGTAAACATTGATTAGTTTTCTGCTGTTTTTTAAATTGGGTTTTATGGTTATTATTTTGCGATTGTTACAAAAATAGGTTATCTCTCGGGTTATCTCATCATTTATATTCATGTTTTTACAACATAATTTTATTTTTTAATGTGAACATAAAAAAGTAATTCTCTTATTGTCACGATCGTATTTGAACAATTAAATATTCATATATACATTTATCTAATTTTCTAGGAACAAAACATAAATGTACTATGCAGGAATGTTTTCATTCCATTGGAATTGAATTGTTATTCTCATTGCAGGAACTAGTACATTACTTAATAAATTATGAATCATTTTCAGTTTTTCAATTCGTGTAAAACGCAATATGTATGTTCGTGTATGATATAAACGTGTACGTAACGGTAAAGACATATACAGGGTGTTATATAAGTAATGAGCCATAGTTCATAGTATGATAAAGAAAAAATATATATTCTGAAATATATCCTGCACAATCTGTCAAGTTGTAAAAATTGTGGGACTGTAAACTTGATCAATTATGATTTATGAACTAGCTTCTTAATAAAGTAAAATCTAAAAATCAAGTAGTTCTAAGCACAATATTTGTTGGTTGTCATAAATGACGTTCAATTTGCATTAAGTAGCGTAGTACTTAGATATTTAAAAATGCCTGTTGCTTTCACTAATTAAGAATACACTGACCTTCATTTGGCTCACAGAGAAGTGCACCAAAACAGTCGCGATTAATAAAAATGTCTTATCTATGTTTCGCCCGAGGATGGATAGCTGATATACGTTTAATAAGTGAGTCAAGTGGTGGGGGTACGGCGCCATTTGCAGAAAAGGCAAAACGTCAAAGGTTCGTTGGTCTATTATTGCATTATATGGTAGTTTTCTTGAATAAAGTGGTGTTTGTGTTGTGTTCTTAGTGAATAAATAATTTAAGTGAAATATTTCCATAATAAAAGGCAATATGCCGACTTCTTGTAGTGCTTTTGGGTGCATAAATAGACATACAAAGGATAAACCTAGACAATTTTTCAAGTAAGTGTTATTGTTCATATATATGTATACATATTTATTCATGCTATTGTTTTAAATATTTTACAGATTTCCTTTAAATAATAGTGGTATATTACGATTGTAGATAGATGCCAAAAAAATAAAAGATTTCACACCCACAAAAGCATCAAAAACTTGCAGTGATCATTTTCTTGAAACTGATTATTTAAAAAGGCCTGGAACATATATATTGTATTTCCAAATTTTCCACCACATATGCAAAAGCGAGTGCTAAAGGCATCTTTTTAATCAGCAAATATTATTTTTACATTTATGGTCCTATTTTATTGTTAATCTGCTATATATGTATGTAATAAATGCATATTATATTATTAAAATAATGACTATAAATTGTAAAATTTACGCAATAAATATAAAAAAATCTGTCAATTCATTCCATTTACATATAATTTGTTTCTTTTATGTAATTTTAAATTTGGCGCGTATTTTGCCTTTTCTGCAAATGGCTGCCTTCCAGGTGGTGGCCTCACAGGTGACTACGTGCACAACTAGTTAACAATCCAGTCTATATATTAATATCCTTGGTTTCGCCTCTGGCTTCAAACATTCAAAAATGAAAATATAAAACAATAATATTGAATTATTTTTTTCTCATAAATGAAAAATTTACCTAACATGTATATACAGTCGAACTTCGATAACTCAGACCCTGACTTGCCACAAAAAAAGTTCGAGTTATCAAGACTTCGGGTTATTAAAAATGCATATGTATAAATATTATTTATGTATGTATGAATTTATTTGAGTAAAATCACTTACCTTATGATATATACAGATTGATATATGTATACAGATCAAAGTTATAAACATTATTTTAGTGTAAAAAAGTCAGTAATTTGTGACTGACGAGAGAATTTTTTATTTTGATTCAATAAAAAAACTTCAATGTTATTTAAACCATTATACAGGGAATCGGTTGTATGTTCATTGGTTTTTAAATACGAACGCAAAACGCTCAACGAATTTTCAACATACTCGTTTGAAGGTGGTTGCTGCAAATCATCCTCTAACATATCACTTTCGCTGTCACCTGTGTTGTCGAGCTCTACAGACTCGGATTCAGATTTGTAGAGCTCGACAATATCTTCATCTGTGGGAAACTCCGAAGTAACAATATTATCATCCACATGTATAAAATCATTTAAGGTAGCACCTTTTGGTGTAATTTTGACATTTTTCCAAGCTTCATATTCCAATTGCAATTGAATTTCTTTCTCACGTTTTTCATTCATACGTTCATTGGTTCACTTATGAAAATCAAAGGAATTTCATCCTCTTCGTCCCACTCAGAATACTGACCAAAGCCGGCTTTTTTAAAACAGTAGACACTGTACTTGCCGGCACATCATATTTCAGTCACATCTTTATTTCTGAACCACTTTCCACTTCTTTGATCAGTCTAAATTTTTCATCAATAGATAAAGTACGTTTTAATGACATATCAGCAACGAAATTATCTTAAATGTGATAAATCAAGTAGGCACAGTATTTTTTTTTTCACTTAATAATAATTAACAAAGCATATGTTTGAACTTCAGTAGTACAGAAACCGAACTGCCTCCATCATCATGTTATAAAAACACCTGTTACAAAATCACGTAATAGGGGATTTCCCCCAGAATTCGACTTATTGAAGCTGGCGCCAAATATTCTGTTCGAATTATAAAGATGTCCGAGTAATCGAAGTTCGTTATCAAGTAAAAATTACCCATAATTCTCACTCTTGGCGCTATTGCCAACCAGTTTGATTCGAGTTATCGAACTACGAGTTATCGAAGTTCGACTTACTGAAGTTCGACTGTATTCATATTTCCTTTTGAACATTCTGAGTCTGATTTTTGGACGTCATAAAATTTTGTACACATTTACAAGATAGAGTACAAGGTTGTAAAATTATGACGTCAGTAGAAACTATGTGACAATATATATATATATATATATATATATATATATATATATATATATATATATATATATATATATATATGTATATACCGTGTGTCTGTCTTAAAGGTGTACATAGGAGATTAACATGGGAAATCAGTTTTTTGCAATTTCCTGCTCGCCTAATTATTTTAAGCAAAACGCGTCAAATAAAAATTTTAGGGCATAAAATTCTGCATCTAAATCAATAAACAGAATTACCTTTACATGCTTTGTAACGACAGAAATTAATTATGAAAATGTCGAAAATTACGTTGAAAATATCGACAGCCATGGAATTGAACAAAAAATAAATAAATTCTTGACGTTTTATCAAATTGTCAGAAACGTCAATTAAGTTAACTTACGCTGTGACAGATAAAACGTCAAGCATTTATTTATTTTTTGTTCAATTCCATGGCTGTCGATATTCTCAATGTAATTTTCGACATCTTCATAAATAATTTCTGTCGTTACAAAGCATGTAAAGGTAATTCTGTTTATTGATTTAGATGCAGAATTTTATGCCCTAAATCTTTTATTTGACGCGTTTTTGCTTAAAATAATTAGGCGAGCAGGAAATGGCAAAGAACTGGTTTCCCATGTTAATCTCCTATGTACACCTTTAACATAGACACACGGTATATATATATATATATATATATATATATATATATATATATATATATATATATATATATATATATATATATATATATATAATAGGTAAGTGTACTTTCAGAAGAAAAATTGGAAAATGTGATATGACCCCATTCAAATTTTTTAAATAATACGTTATTTGAATAAATAATTGTTATTGGTCCATCTTGAAGTAGTTTTACAACTACAACAATCACATTACAAATGAAATTAATGCAGATTACGATACATTGCAATCTTGTTTACTAAGTGGTAACGTATGGTACGTTATACTTCCATAACAGCCTATCTAGCTTTGATGTAATATTAATAATGAAAACGTTATCTTTATACGATGTATGAATATATTCAAGGAAAGTGCTCATACAGTGAATTCTGCATGATTTAGAATTCTTTATGTATAGTCAGTAAACCCGCATCGCATTGCTAACAGACGTTAGAAGTTTGTCTTTCGTTCATGGGCTCTAAATTTTCCCTAGAAGTAATGTCGCTAGTAGGTTTGAAGTAAACTCAAGCATAAAATAAAATGTTGCTATGCGTTCATGAAGAATAGTTATTGTCCGCCGTTAAGGAAGCTTAAAATTGCAACTGAAATTACCTTCTGCGTCAAATGAAATATCAAATTCAGTAGATATTGTTTGTTTACTATGTTTATGTGTTCAGATAAATCATTTTAAATGAACTTTTTTATTACTTCAAGAAAAATTATTCACGATATAACGGTATGACGTCACAACTGAAGTAATTACTTTGAGGATTACTTATATTAGTACACAGAGAAAAATGACTGGTTTTTAGCAAATAAATATTCATAATTAAGGGGTACTTCATTCATTCAATTATTGCAACCTTGCAACAAATACAATTTAATCTTTAATATGAAATGTATTTTATTCATTCAGTTATATTATTTATTTGACCGTCATTTATTTCATTTAAATTTAATTTAATTTTCTCAAATAAACTAATATATTTATGCTTAGGATTTTAAATTGAGATTTTTAATAAATAAATTTATAATTTTCTGAAGTATTTATTTGTTTCCTACAAATATGTAATTGTTTTGAATTAATTTCATTGTATATTTGTGTAAACTGTCTATTTATTATAATGAAAAATAGTTTTTATTGTGTGAATCTACATTTATTTGTCACAAATAAATATTATTTGTGGCAAAATAATATTTCCATTGAGTGAACAATGTTCTATTTGACAAATGACGATTTTAAGTGAAGTGACTTGTATTGACTTGTTCATTTGTTGTACGTTTCATCTTGTTTATGGTGGTGCTCATTTCTGACTGTGTTCATTTCTGCGGCTTGTTTTTCGTTCGTGTGCTAAAAAGTAGCGAATATGGGTGAAGAAACAGTGAAAAATATACTACTTGAGTGGAGTTTTGGATATTTGCTTTGCACTTTGCAGTTACCGGTACCTCTACAGATTGTGTATTTATAGTTTCATATTTTTTTATTATATGCACATTAATATTCTTAAGGATGTAATTTGTGGGTTAGTAAAAATATGGTGTATGAAAAAATTAAATATGCTGGTCTTTATTTAATTGTTTTCCTTTAGTTTTAATCTATTTAGAGTGGACAGGTTACGAGAGGTAGGTATATAAACTTGGTTCAAATAAATTATTATATATCCAATAGTAATGCAATAAATTTAGCGCAATTAAAATAATCTTAACGTAAATAAATGCATAGTTCGCATGAAATAGAAGATATAATTGATCTCAATATATATTTATTTGAGACAAATAAATGCTTCAAATAAATTATTACATTGCTTCAATTGTAGATATATTTCGATCTATTCAAGCATAGGATTTATTTGTAACAAATAAATTTACAGTTCACGTAATTATATCTTTTTCTCAGTGTATTAAGCGAAAAGAATACATATCTTAGGCAGATTTTACATAAGTAGTTGTTGTTTTTTAAGTATCATTTTTATATCTGCCAAAGACTATTTTACGGCCGCTTTTACTTTACGACCGCATTTACTTTACGAACTCAACTGTCAATCGTTTGTTTATAAAGCAAATAAATTCGGTGTATTCACTGAGAAAAAGATATAATTACGTGAACTGTAAATTTATTTGTTACAAATAAATCCTAAGCTTGAATAGATCCAAATATATCTACAATTGAAACAATGTAATAATTAATTTGAAGCATTTATTTGTCTCAAATAAATATATATTGAGATCAATTATATGTTCTATTTCAGGAGAACTATGCATTTATTTACGTTGAAAAATATTTGAATTGTGCTAAATTTATTTCATTATTAGTGGATATATAATAATTTATTTGAACCAAATTTATATACCTACCTCTCATAACCTTTCCATTCTAAATAGATTAAAATTGGAGGAAAATAATTAAATAAAGACTAGTACATATAATTTATTCGTACGCCATATTTTTGTTAACACACAAATTATAAGAATATTAATGTACATACAAAAAATTATAAAAGTATAAATACACACTCTGTACAGTTATCGGTGCATGTGCCTTGGCATAAAAGATACACTGAAAAGTCCAAAGCAAATATCCAAAACTCCACTCAAATAGCATATTTTTTATTGTTACGTCACCCATATTCACTACTTTTTAGCAGACGAATGAAAAACAAATCGCCAGAAATGAACACTGTCAGAAATGAGCACCACCATAAACAAGATGATACGTACAACAAATGAACAAGTCCATACGAGTCACTTCCCTTAAAATCGTCATTTGACAAATAGAACATTGTTCACTCAATGGAAATATTATTTTGCCACAAATAATATTTATTTGTGACAAGTAAATGTAGATACACACAATAAATACTATTTTTCATTGTAATAAATATAAAGTTTACACAAATATATTATGAAATTAATTCAAAAAAATTACGTATTTGTAGGAAATAAGTAAATATTTCAGAAAATTATAAATTTATTCATTAAAAATCTCAATTTAAAATACTAAGCATAAATATATTAGTTTATTTGAGAAAATTAAATTAAATTTAAGTGAAATAAATCATGGTCAAATAAATAATAAAACTGAATGAATAAAATATATTTCATATTAAAGATTAAATAATTGTATTTCTTGCAAGGTTGCAATGATTGAATGAATGAAATACCCCTTAATTATGAATATTTATTTGCAAAAAACCAGTCATTTTTCTCTGTGTTCCAAATATTTGGTTCTGTTTTCGATTTTGATTGCAATTTGATATGTATGTGCTCATTATGATTTTTTTGTACGGTGTGTAAAACTGAATGTTAAGAACGAATGTATTGTAATGTGGAACGCCCGCCGTCGCCGCCGCTGTCGCCACCGCCGTTGCAGCCGCGCCGCCGTCGCCGCAGCAATGAGCGAGTGTATATTTATAGCGATGACGCAATCGCGCTAGCAGCCGGACTACGTAAACAAACAAGCAGCGACGTGTTTAATTACATCCGTTCGCCTGAACCTTTTGTGTTGATTGGTATTATGCTGTCGAACATTCTAGAGCTCTCTGAAAGTTAATGGCAGCTGTATAAAAGGGATGCAGCTATGCTCGGGAGTTAGTTATATACATACATATTTACATAGTTAGTTACATTCAAAGACATAGAGTGTTAGTGAGTTTGAGAAGCACGGCAGTATTGTAGTAAGCGTATGCAGTAAAGTGGTGACTGGAGTAGGTACTCTGGAAGTTACTAGTATACTAGGATAGCTGTGTATTGGGAAGCTATAGTGTACGAGGACAGTAACGGCGAGTCTGGCAGTTACTGGTGTATTGGGATAGCTGTGGAAGTGAATATTCGGTCGGGATGTCGAGTAATGTGGATCTAGGTATACAAGGACAGTAACAGTGAGTTGGAGTGGATACTCGGCATTGGAATTGAAGAATTGTGGAAGGATAGTTGGTGATACTGAGGCTGTGGAAGTAGAAAGTTAGTTACATAAATAGACAGACAGTGAGATGAAAGGAGTGACTTCTGTCCGAGCAATTGAATATACAGATGCTGTTGAGTCAGTTGAGTATATAGACGCTGTGGAGGTCGCTAGGCGGACAGTTGAACGTGATATAAGTATATAGTGACATAAATATAGTTATATAAATATCTCGTAAACAGTCTACAAGAGTCTGCAACAGACCGGCAGTCTAAGGTTGGAACGCATAGTGAACTAAATAATTAGTAATATCGTGGAAATAAATAGTAGTGTTAATTGGTTATATAAATAAATAGTATTAGTGTTACCTAGTTAATTATATTTTTAGTCTTAATTTTTTTTAATAATTGTTCAGTATTAGTAATCGTCATTATTTAATACCTTTTTAATATTTAGTTTTAGTAATAAACCTTTATTTTAATTATTAATAATTGTCTAATATTTACACTTTACCCAAATAATTGAAAAACGTTACAGTATTTTGTCTACATGGCATGTAATATTTTGTAAGATCTTACTGTAAGTGTGATAATGCCCATGTTATTTTGTATGTAATAATCTGTGTTTTATCGAATATTATAGACCTTGAAGAAGTTGCAAGTGTGCAATCGAAACGTCAGTGTTGTAAGAATAAATGCTGTTTGGCTAAGATTTCCAGTATTGAATACCTGTTAATACCTTATTTACAATGTAATAACTTGTGACTAAGATATTATGTAACAGTTTTACCAACCTGTTTGGCATTTTGGAAATAAACTATCGCTGCATATAACTCAAATTTATAATATTTGGAATCTTCATTTTCCTTATTTTAAAACTATTGGAGTATTTTTTCGACTAGCTTATAAATCTACCGGTTGGAATACACTGATTTTAACATGATTTCGTATGACATGATTAAGGTATAAATTTATAATCCGAATTATGTTTGGTAAGAATAAAAATATATCAAAAAAAAAAAAAAATTACATGAAACTTCAATGATAAAATATTTGTTTTACATGTGTCTTTCTGCTGTCATAAACAAAATATTACCCTATATATTTTGTTTGTTAGAAATATTCTTTATCATATAATTATTTGAATAACACAATGCTAACTATTTACACGTTTTAATTATAATTAGTCACCAATGAAAATATGTATGTAATAATACCACTTTGTTTATGTTGCTAGTCATATTTTGTTATGACGTATTTTTGTCATATTTTGTCTGATATAAAAATAATGTATTTATGATCCAGAGATAGATTATAATATAAATATTTTTAATGCTATACCATTAAAAAGCGGCGAAATATAAAAGATTAATTTTATTACATGTGTATTTTATAGGACTGTTATTAAATTATTTTTATTGATATTTACATACATATGTGGTTTATAATACCAGTATATCATACAGTTTAGTTATATGAAAAATTTATGTTACGTTTAGGTTTTTAATTCTTTTTCAAATAAAATTTTGTAGAGATCTGACATTACGAGAGCACGAAGACAGTTCTTGTTGAGTGTCAGATTATTTTAATACAAAATGTAAAATGTAACGTTACTTCAGACTTGAAATTGTATTTCATGCAATATGAAACATATGAAGGAAAATTGCATACCATTCGTATTTGTAACATATACTACATGTCCAACAAAGATAAATTTCTGAATTTCTAACGAACGCTTTATTCACATAGTAGTTCACATTTTGACACTTTTAACAACTCAAAATTAATTTGGTAGATTGAACTGGCATGAACAGACGATCATAGTAAGTGCAAGAAAGTGAACACTCACTCCTCAGTAAAGTTCAGTACACTCGAAGAGTATAAATGAAACACGTAAAACTCAGCTAGTGCACACTCAGTGCATCAACGATTGTTAATACGAATCACGACAGACCTGAAAAAGTATACCGAAAATTCGGTTTTAAAACGATAAATTTGTGTGACTGAGATTACGAGTACCTCATTTTAACATTTACTGAATATTAAAAGTTACCACTACATAATCGAAAAAATTTATGAAGATTTCCTGGTATTTACGTGTCACGTATGGGTGCACAGACGCTAATACAATAGTTATTTGTATCACTAGGCCAGAAACTAAACATTTGCTAGAGCGAGTTGAAGCGAGGTCTGCAAATACGAGATCGAGATTTTTTTTCGATCGGACGAAAACTGACACCTTTCCGGTGTGTTTTCCAACCGAAAAGTGCATTGTTCCAGTTCTCAATTGGTTTTTGTGGAAGCAAATTCACTGTCACCAAATTAGCTGCCTCCAGTACATCCGGTGGTGTGCAAGATATAGATAAATCACTATCACTAGCCATATCTCGTAATTTGGACACAAAATCTGATATTTTTCAAATATATTTTGACTTTTATGAAAATAAATAAACAAACCATAGTTACACTATCCTCAGATATTTTTATCAAAACAACTCAATAATCTTATGTGTTGTTTATTGTCTGATATTTATAAATGAAATATAAAATAACTAATTATTGAATATAAACCGATCGAGAAAAAATTGTATGTGTACCACGTAGGAAAAGTGACTCCCCGGACTCCTGGTGTTGCTGGCCTCGCCTACGGCTCGCCCCGCAATCTCCACCATCGTCCGGGAATATATCACGTTTCCTACTAGATACACAATATACTATTGCGCCGACTTCTCAATAAATTCTTCGTATATTTCTCTACACTTCATTCCATTTTACGCATAACCTAAAAAAATGAACATAGGTATATTTTTATCGGTTTTGCATGACAAGTTTAATTATAATTACTTACATTTGCGCTTAAAATGCGTAATTCTTTTATATTTATTGAAAGCGTATCATACAAACATTAGTTATAAATGAAAAGTGGAGCATAGCGATTTCAATGTTATTTTTTTAATACTGCTATATCTCTTTTTGCACTATCGGGTTATTTTTTATATTTACCGATGGTGTTTCCAAGACAGTAGGCCGTATTTACAAATTACTGAACGGTAAGTGATGTACTTACCGTTCAGGAGGCGAGACGGTAAATAAATAAAAACAAAAAGAAAGCTTACTTAAAAAATGACAAATACATTTTTTTAATATGTCAAATTAATTTTGAAATTTTATTTTTCTTTTAAATTTTGTGTGTTAATCGTGCAAAAAATAGTATCAGCATGACGAACGTTAAGAAATTATGGCTCAGTCCCCAAACATTGTCTTCGATTGGTAAACTGTCCTTACCGTTCTTAATACTTTATATACTATTAACTATTCATTAACGCAAAAAGGTAAGAATATAAGTTGTTCAGAAATTAAAAAGGCATCCTATAAAGGCAACTTACATAATCATTCATATTTCACGAGATATTAATTAAATAAAATTTAATGTTAATTAGAAAATTGTTAGAGTGCCTTGAAAAATGAAACAAATAACCTGAATAAAATATTCACCTTAACATTTTTTATTTGTTGTATAATTTCTTTTAGGTATAATCTCAATTTGTTCGGAATTTATACAACAAATATCAAACTGAATATTTTATGTAGGTTACTTGTTTCATTTTTCAAAGCACTTTAACGATGTGTCTAAAAGAACATTAAATCTTATTTAATTAATATCTCGTGAAATATGAATGACTATGTAAGTAAGTTGCCTTTATAGAAGCCTTTTTAATTTTTGACTTATATTCTTACCCTTTTTGCGCTAAAATGAATAGGTAAAGAGATATAGTAGTACTAAAAAAATAACATTGAAATCGCTATGCGCCAGTTTTCGTTTTTACATACATACATACATACATACATATATATATATATATATATATATATATATATATATATATATATATATATATATATATATATATATATATATATATGATATAGTTTCGCATATTTTCAATGGCGGATGTCGGAAACTCATAATTGTATCACGTGAAGTTACTTGTAGTTTGTAGTGTAATAGTAAAACAAACTAATCCTAAAGTTGGAACTTATAATTAACCTATACGAGATGAGAGCAATGACAGCATATCAGGGGATATAATTTTAAAAATTTAGAGCTTCACTTTGGGGGGGGGGGTTAATAGATACGCGACAAAGGCAAAAAACTTAAACTATAAACTATACAAGACAACTACAAAACCCAGATGTTTTACGGGAAACACGCGTTCTAATTTTAAAAATATATATTGTAACTCTTATTTCTTGTACACATTTGAATAATAAATATTATAGAGAGGTGAAAGCAACTGCAAAATTTAAAATTAGAGCTGCATTTTTCAAATTTAGAACTGCAGAAACAAGCCAGAGCTGCACCAAATTATATCCCCTGCAGCATATTATTATTTTTATGGCAAAATTTAGTTATTCAAGTAACAATAATTAAAGATTTGTAAACATTTTACTAATTCTTGTGTTGAAATTAATCTAAAATTGACATATAACCAGAACAGTAATGCCAACTCCCTTTGCCGGCCTAGGTCAACAACAAATTGGACGAAGGTATGAAATAGTTATTTGTATCACTAGGCCAGAAACTGAACATTTGCGAGACCGAGTTTATTTTGACAGGCCTCGCTTTCAGCTCGGCCTGCAAATACGAAATCTGGCAAAACAGTTTCTGGGCGTGTGATACACAATATTTTTTGTACCGACTTTTCCATAAATCCTTCGTATATTTCTCTATACTTTATTCTATGTTACATAACCTAAAAAATGAACATATATGCAAGTTTAATTATAATTACTTACATTTGAGCTTAAAATGCGTAAAATATAACATACAAACATTAGTTATATATATATATATATATATATATATATATATATATATATATATATATATATATATATATATATATATTTAAGTTACAATAATTAAAGGTTTAGCCCTAAAATTTGTAAACATTTTGCTAATTCTTGTGTTGAAAATAATCTTAAATTGACATATCACCAAAACAGTAATGCCAACTTCTTTTGCCGGCCTAGGTCAGCAACAGCGCATTTGTGGACGATTTTGAGTTCTGTAGTAGTCAAATTTGACGGAGGTACGAAAATTTCTTTTAAGAACTGGCTCAGTAAATAATGTAACGAAAATAAACCAAGTAGTTAATAATCATTTGTCAATATTCAAAGCTAACTAAAATAACGTAATAGCTGTATTATTAGGAAGGTAAAATACGAAAAAAAATTAATAACTGAAACATGAGTTTCAAATTAAGTAAAAATTTTCGTTCCCTTGGCATTTTTTTGAAAAATCAAAAATAAATTTTTTTTCCGTTTGTAAACTCAATCCGGGGAAATACTGTATATAACTAATTGAGAGATGTCAGTGTCAAATGCAAGTACGTTCGTGAAATAATTTTCCTGGAAATATATTCTATTTCTAGAAATACGAGTAGATTTTATATAAAATATGTATATGAAATTCATGGAAGGTAATGTGCTGTCTACGACACTTCAGATTTTTGATTTTTAGTTAAATGAATTCGCGGATATATAAAATTTTAAACATTGTAATTACTTTTATTTGAAATATGTGTTCCAAAATTAAATACATGGACAATTTCTATGTACAGCAATCGAAGTTTGTGAAATAAACAATAACATTCCTATATTCGCCCACTGGTTTTCCTCCAAACAGTATCTGGAATAGAAATAGCAAAATATCCTGTCATGTATCGCAAATACATCAGAACGGAATAGCACTTCTTGAACGACGTAATAATAAGATGGAGCAACCAGCCGCTGGCTGCCTCATACCTCTTCCTTTCACAGGACACGTCTCGCGTCCCGAAAGGAAATCTATTTTTATATTGTGCTCATACATTCTGTGACAGTCCTCCGGAAATCGATAAGTGAAACTATTCATAAATTCGGAGGGAATTATATGGAAATCGTGCGTGTTGTATGAATATGTTATAATCTGTGCGGGAGCGTTCTAAGGCCGCGAACAAAGGCCGTTGCTTAACAATGCATTCGTCTGTCATATCCTGTGTTGTGTCATATCATTCCGCAGCAGAGCCCCGGAAAACTTGATATAAATGGCCTTGCTTCCCGGCCTAAAGGGATTCTTGTATATTTCAAATTCTTACCCAAGTATACGGTTGCTTCTTGTACAACTTAAACGCGAAGTAATGGATGATGAAATTTTGTTTCATACACTTACTTCTTTTGAGAAACTCTATGCACAAAGAAAGGACTATATTTCCTGTGGCCAGTATGAAGGATTTAATTAATACCGGTTTAAAAAGCTAATTTAACTCTTTTTCTTTTACTTTGAAAGGATCTAATATCTTTTTAGTGGTGTAGTACATGATTTTAATTTAAGTGGTTTAAGAGAAAAGATGGTAGCTTTTACATAGAATGTTACGTAATAAACGGTTGCTAATTAAACGGCCTGCCCTACATCAAGCACCGGACAGCTAAATGAATGTACCAAAAGACCAAAACACTATCATAGTTCCAGGAAGCAAACTGTAGAGGCGCGGCAGTGCTCAAATTTTAAGAAAATGGATTGTCACATTTTGCAATTTTTTTTAACATCTTTAATTGTTTGGTAACTCAATTTGTAACAGTTTGTGGTTTTAATTATAGTGCCAGTAGTAATTTATTTCGAGATTTCTCCAGTTTTAAAGTCTATTAACTGTGTTTATTTTTTGACGTAATATAGAATTGAAATTCAATAAATTGATGAGCATTCGTTGTGCTGTTTGATATAAAGTACAGTGCAAAGAAGCAGATAGACGTTTACTTTTATATTTAATGATGAAATGTCATACCACGTTTACCTTACATATAAACAAATATTAAAATAAAAGTGTATAGTGTATGTCTATGACTACGTTTATCTCGACAATTCAAGTGGCTTCAAATATGTTATGACTTGATACATCCTATAGGTTTATTCCAGCGAATTGAAAATAGGATTGAGTTATTTTCAATCTTCTTTAAATTCGTATCGACTAAAAAAAGATAGTTAAATACTAGATTATGCAGACAGACAGGGAGAGGTATATGAGCTAATTTAATGCTGGATATGTAACCTCAAAATCTAAAAATTGTCTTTTTGTTATTTGTCTTCTCTTTCAAAAAGAATAAAAAAAAAATTTGTTACTTCATCACTCCAAAATATTTAATTTTTGGGCAATTTTACTGATTTAGGTCGCGACTTTTATAAAATGCAAACAGCCAACCAAAGCTATGAATTTAGTAATATTGCAACATATTGAGAATGTGCGCATGTATAGTTACATTATTTTAAGCTTCACTGTTTATTTCGACAGAAGTCAAGCCGCTTCGTAAGTCCAAGCCTGTTATTTTATAGGCTTCTCTTCACATTTTCAAGCGGCTTGAAATATTAATCTCGATCGTTTATTTCGAAGATTGAAAAGGGATTTACTAAATTCAAGCGGCTTCAAACGTCGAGAAAAACGTAGTCTATGGGACAAGTAATTTTAAATTTATTTAAAAATTATTTTATAGTTATTGTTTTGTGATTATTTAAATTATACGTATGTACTTATAAACTATTATTCACGAAAGATGACTATTCAAGGTTATTTGTTCGAAGAAGGAATACACAGAGTTTTATAGCAGTAGCTTAGAAAGATTTTGTATTAGAAAGAGAAAAATTATCTGACGTATGTCTATTTAATTTATGTGGTGTGACAGATATACGTAAATAGTGGCATAACTTTCAAACATACTATAAATAATAATGACGTATGTCGTAGAATTACAGATACCTAATTATCTACTACACTACCCTCTATGCCAGTGGTGTTGACGTGTAAATCAAATTATAATTCCTTGGTTTACAAGTTAAGTCTATGTTTTGTATTTTGCAAAAACATAAGTGAAGAACATAAATCTTTCAGAAAGGCATTATTTAGAAAGAAACATAATATATAAGATTACTTGACCGATGTCTATTTTATTTATGTGGTGTGACAGATATACGTAAATGGTGCCATTACTTTTTAACACACTAAAAATAGCAGTGACATATGTCGTAGAATTACAGACATGTAATTATCTACTACACTGCCATCTGTACTAATGTTTATCGAGTGGCGTTGATATTTAAATAAAATTATTAATTTATGGTTTACGTCAAGTCTATTTTTTTGTTATATGCAAAAACTTTGGTGAAGAAGATAAACGTTGAGAAAAGCATTATTTAAAAAGAAACAAAATTTTCAAATAAGGTACATTTATTTTCTGATGTAAAATGTATCCATAAATATTTCGCATTGGGTACAAAATGCAGTGAAGTTATTTGCAAGTAAAATTATATCAGACGGTTTATAAATGACCTTGAATAGTCATCTTTCGTGAATGAACAGTTAGATATTTTAAACTTGTGTCAAATATTTAGTCATTCCATAATTTATAATTTTGAATTTAGTTTCTATCAAATTGTTCTCATTTCATAAATATTTCCATTCAAAAATTACCGTTGACGTGACAAATGTGACAGATGACAGCGTTTTTCTTCTTAAATTTTCCATGGAATACTTAGATTTTTTTAATGTATCAATAATTAACTGTATTCCTTGACAGCCTTGAAATATCTGGCAGTGAAAATGAACAGGTAAAAAATAAATAATCGGGAGTGGAAAAAATCTTATATGCAACACGAGATGTAGGTAGAGTCCGTGCGTTTAGAGAAAAAACAAATCGGCGCAGTAGAAGTTGTATTACCCAACCTATAAATGTTGACTATTAATACTCGCTCAAAAAACATTTAACTGAATAATATTTAAATGTTATTAATTTTAATATTATTATCATTTACGATACAAAAAATTCATAAACAAGTATACATATAATTATTACTCGCACAAAATACATTTGATTGAATATCTTTGTCCTTATTTATATCTATAACCAACCAACGCGCAACAAACAGCTGCTACCTATCATAATATCGTACCATCCCTACTTTCACAAGTTGGACCCGCCCGGGTGAATTTTGGTCTGCGCATCGGTTTTTTTCTCTGAACGCACGGACTCTACATTTGACAACTCTCGAACTTATTTGCTAGCCCTCGTTATCGCTCGGGCGCAAAATCGTCCTCGATTAAATGGTACCTACATCTCTTGTAGCATGAATAACTCTCAGAATAACTATTAAATATAAGTCCTATAAAGATTTAAAGAAGTGTACTTCGTTTTAAATAAAGGTTTAAATAAAGAAACGAATAATTTACTACTTTTTAGGTAGGTCACGCCAGAATTATTGAAACCAAGACAGATGATTCATATTTTTTACAATTTTAAATTTAAATACATATATTCAAAGTAATTTTCTTTAACAATAATATACATACTTCACCATTTTTTCTTCACTTTATTTTAACTATAAATGAAAAATTTGCGAGCAAAATTACATAAGGGTACAAATGAATACAATTTCTAGTATAGCTGTCGCGCGTTAATATGACAGTAACCTTGTATGCGCAGAACCTAAACGTCGTACTTGAACGGGTGGAAATGAAATAGTAATTATTATAGGTAGGGATGCTATTATTATAAACAGGAAAACACTCCGTTAATATCTAAAATTGGGGAAAAGGGGAAGGGAATTCATTCACAAGCCAAAGTATGCGCTGGTCTAGTCGCCAGGTTCGTATCGCAACTTATTTTTGGATTATAACCCAGTTTTCTATGTAAATATCTTGAAAACGAAAAAAAATATTTACCGGTTTCAGGAGATTAAGCCTTTGTTTATATGTACAAAAGTGGGCTGGTAACTAAGTAATAATTGTATCTGTACGGTAATATTATTGCAATACAGACTTTTCAACAACAGCCTACAAAATGAAAATAAAATGAAAGTATAATGCTGTCCATTAATACATACAGATAACGTTAGCGTATCTTTCTTAACACGGTTTACTTTATTCTAAAATAATAAACATGTTGAATAAAGCACTTTACTTGAATATTTGTCATATTGACATATGTCAAAATAATTGTTCTGTTTATCATAGCATTTTGAAAGAAGCATTAATAAAAGAATTTCAAAATATAATATTTAATAATAATAATAATAATGCCTGCATGTTCTGAAACCGATAAACTATTAAAAAAATCTGATGTGGCCAGCACATTACCTTCCGTCAGTTCTATGTATTTTGTACAAATTTCATACAGAAAGTTCCTTGCTAAAGATTATATTTCTTGTACTTTACCTTCCGGCAATTGCATGTATTTTATGCAAATTCCATACAGAACATTTTTATATTTATATATGGCTACTTTATGAAACTTAATTTTTTTATAATTTTTTAACTCTGTATCCATTTAATATTAAGTATAAAATGCAGTCAAATCGTATAGAGAATAAAATATTCTTTTATATTTATAATAACATTAAATTTGAAAAAATGATATTTAACATAGTTTTTTCAAGAAAAACTGTTAAAATCTTCAAATGAGGGTACTACCGGTTGTCCAATTCTAACCAATATCTAATCAGCTCTTCACATGGATGTAACGAAGAGAAATATGGAAGAATTATAATTTTTAGAATAGTAGTATGGAAGTTATCGTAGACGAAAATTTTGTTACACATACACACACACACACACACACACACACACACACGCGCGCGCGTGCGCGCGCACTAACACAGACACACATATATACACACACACACACACCCACACACACACACACACACACACACACACACACACACACACACACACACACACACACACACACACACACACACACACACACATACCGACATCATCGTAAAAATAGTAAAATTGTATTCTAGGGACCCTAAAACTTGCTTACGGGTGTTCATCAAAAACTCACCACCGATTTTTTTGACCAAAGACAATACCTTCCTTACCTAAAAGTGACGGAAGGTAAAAACCACGGATGTTATGAATCTTAAGCTTTAGATGTCTTAAACCAACATCTGTGGCAGTTATGATACTCATAACATTCCTACGTATGTTAATAGCTATCATCTACGGTTTGAAAATTTCGAATTAATGCATTCACATGTATTTACAATTGGAATTTTAATTTTATAGAGAAAATGTGTGTATTTGGGTTTGGTGGGTTATAACTTAACTAGAACAAAGGCTGACTCCCGTCAGCATCACTAATAATTTGACATTACTTAATATTTTGTTTAAAGTTTATCGTACGGCATTATTAGGAATTATTTTTGGGATATTTGAAAATTCAAATTTGACTTTGGTTTTGGTTAGATTAGAACCCAAGCCGTCACAACCTACCATATAACGAACTTACCCACCCGCCTTTTTTAAAAAGTGCTGGTTTGTAAAATCGGCATATTTCACTACACAAATTCAAATCATAGAAGAAATATGCTCTACCATATTTCTTGTTTCTCTATTTTAAATTATCCATTATTCATGTGAATATTCTCTAGCTTGTTCTTTCAATCAGTGTCTATTTTAAAAGCAAATTATTCCCGCACACAAGATGATTTAAATTCAGCAGCATTGCCATAAGCATTGCTGAATCCAATCAGCATATAAATAAGTTATTATTTACATAGTCGGTTAATTCTCAATCGGTTACAATCCTGGCGACTATGCCGACAATAAGCGGGGTAACAAACCGTTAAACCGCCGTAGTTCCGGCTTTCCATCCCAACTACCCTGAATAACCGAGGCAGGGACATCAGGTAGACATTTTTCACGGCATATGAAGTGAAGGATGCAAGGAAGGATGTTTGCTTTCGTCCTGTTTGTTTGTCCCTACATAAAATAAATGTTTCTTGTCGTTGGGTAACAACAAGAGTTATGCGGTAGTATACTGTGTATTATGATCGTACCTAAGGTTCCTTGGTTTGAATCTACACTTCTACAGGACAGATAACAGCTTGGGCGAATTGAAAAGTGTGTGGCCTAATACAAAGAGGGCAGCACTAGACTCCAATATTTTTTGTGACTTATGTGAAGTACCATTGGTGTCTGCAAGGTTTTACGTTGCTAATTTTAGATTTACTTTAAACTTTTTGCAATAAACATGGATGTGTGTCTATGCGTAATCTATAATAGTTTACTTACAATGGTTAATAACTTAAATAGGGGCCTATTCTGTAACTCAGTGGTTAAATTTTAACCTACAATGGTTAATAACATAAATAGTGGCCTATTCTGTGTGTTGAAATATAAAAAAAGGATTTTTAGTTGTCAAATCAATATCTATTGGATAAAAATTTTAACCACTGGTTAAAAAATAACCACCGAGTTGCAGAATAGGGCCCATAATGATGCCAAATGTAGATAATGCGTAGAGAATGTAAACTTTGTAATTGTAAATGCAGGTTTAATGAAATGAAGATATTTTCAAAGGAATTTATTTTGATGGTCAGTGTCATTGATAATAAATAAACAAAATTGGGAAGCAGAAAAGAAAACAAGAATTTGAGAAAATTAAATTAGACACTGAAGAACATAAATAATAGATATGTAATAACATATTTTCCTCTTTTATGCAAAAAATTAAAAATAAATACAGTCTACATGGCCATAGACAATGTACAAATTTTTATATCGTAAACTCCATTGTCTAGTCGTAGACAATGATGTAATACGAGTATACGTGGCAATGATTACAGGCAATAACGTGTGCATTGACAATTTTAAAAATGAAAAAAATCTGATGTGGCATCCCGTCAATTCCATGTTTGAAATACCAATGAATTTTAAGTAAAGTATCATTTCTGGTTGATCATTGGTAAACAAAATCTAATTTGTTGTTCCAATAAATAGAAAAGTCTATAATACCAAATTTTGGATTATATTTTATTATGTTTTTCCTCGAAAATTAGTTAAGAGCTCCAAATTAAGTACCACTTCCAGTTTATCATATAGGTATATATATATTTTTTTCGAAAATCGGTTCAGAGCTTTAAATAAAGTATCACTTCCCGTTTATCAATTGTATCCAAAATCTAATATGTTGTTCCCCTTCATATAAAAGTCATAAATACTAAATTTTGACAATTTTTGGAGTATACAATAATATATTTGTCACGAGAATCTGTTCAGAGCTTCAAGTAAAGTATCACTTCTAGCTGATTAATGTTATAGCCAAACTCTAATATGTTATTTCCCATGATATAAAAGTCTTACTATATATACTAAAATTTAAAAGTTTTGGATTATATTTTAATATAGTTTTTTATTAAAAACTGTTATGGCTTCAAGTAAAGTATCACTTCCATTTACCCAATTTTACCCAAAATCTAATCAACTCGTTATATGAATGCAGGAAGCTTAAATACGGAAAATAGATATATTTGGAAGTTCTTTATAAGAGTTATCGTAAACGACAAAATCGTCACACACACACACACACACACACACACACACACACACACACACACACACACACACAGAGAGAGAGAGAGAGAGAGAGAGAGAGAGACATCATCCTAAAAATAATAAAAACGTGTTGTGGGGACCCTAATTCGTGCTTATTTACTAAAAACTCACCATCGAGTTTTTGGCACGATTACATTACCTCCCTTACCTACGGTATGACGGGAGGTAAAAATACATAAATAGAGTCCGTTCAATGACCTGGGACCTTTTAATTCTTCAAATTGGGCAACTGAATTTAAACGCGAAGTTGAACTTTGTTGGGAGTAACAAAAATTCCTGCGAGATGGGTCCCCCAGGTTCTAACGGTGGATAAGAAATGTATTCGTTTACAGAAGTTGATTTCCGATGAACATGAATTCAACACTATCATTCTGAATTAAAATAACAGTCGAAAAAGGGGAAACATTAGGGTTCATGTCCTCCCAAAATGACGGTTGTTACATTAGGATAACGCTCCAGCGCACACATCAACAGTTGCCTTAACTAAATTAATCGATGTAGTTTTGAATTGGTATTTGATTCTGCCTTTTCATCGGATCCAGCCCTATCAGACTTTCATTTATTTCCGAAACTCAAATAACCCCTGGGATTTTCGCCAACTGAATAGGTTGTAGAAGTCTGAACGGAGTATTTTATAGAGTATAGAGACTTAGAAGAAACCTACTTTGAAAAAACGTTTAAAAATATATCTATTAATAAACTCCTTTTATTAACCTTCGTAGTCACAATTATTAACACACACATCCAAGTGATATAGTTACATTACGAAGACATCTACTGCCGATGTTAAACTGTCCGTTCATAATGGCGTTATAAAACGAGAGGACTGTGCCACAAGATGTTAATTTCGCCAATTTGAATTTTAAATAGAATCGTACGGCAAGGCACAGTTTCGGTTATTAAACATGAAGCGTCTGCAGAAATGAGTAATGGCAAAGTGAAGAATTAAAGAAGTCATGAAGAATGAACTCAACTAACGTGCCGTGCCGTGGAAATGTCGCGCGAACATTTCTTCCTATAAATCAAATCGTTTCATTTATTGTCATTTCATTTCAAACTGATGACGTTACGATAGGATATGAAATTTAGTATTGATTTCGTTTCTTACTTTTAAATTGCTTTAAAAGAAAAGAGCACATCAAGCCGAATTTCAACTTTGTATATTTTACTAGTTAGTAATATTAATATTTTCATAAAGAAAGAGAACATTAGACAACATTAAAAACCGAAAATTTGAATTGGTCATGAAATGAATACCTATGGTTTACGTATTGGGACGCTAGAGTATACGGGGACAACAACGGCGAGTGGAAATGAATACTCGGCATTGTTGTTGAAGACAGTTGGTGATACTGGATCGGATAGTTGAATGTGATATAAATAAATAGTGATATAAATAGTGATATATATATAAATAGTTCATAAATAGCGTGAAAATAAATAGTCGTGTTAATTGTTTTTATGGGATGAAATTTATAATGAATTTAATTTAATTAATGTTGACATGTGTCAAATTTATTTTACAGAATAAAATTTACTTCCTCGAACATCGGTTGAGTAATTCTGTAGATTTTTATTCTTGTTTTACGAAAATCTCTGGAATAAACTATTTTACTTCAAGAGTAAATTTTACTTTGCTAGTGCTTTACTTATCCATCTTTTATAATACAAATTTATTTACAGAATAAAATTTACTTCCTCGAACATCGGTGGAGTAATTTATTCTGTAGATTTACTTAGCTACTATTTTTATTCTTGTTTTGACGAAAATCTCTGGAATAAACTATTTTACTTCAAGAGTCAATTTTAATTTGCTAGTGCTTTACTTATTCATCTTGTACTTTAAACTATGAAATATAACTCTATAATAATAATAACTAAGAACTACGCTAAAGAATCAAAATCACGCTGCACTATAAGTCAGACCTTGTCACACAGTTGTCATTAAAGCAAACATTGACGTTGATTTATGATACATTTGTTTTTTTTTTCATCATTCCGGTTTTGTCATTGGCTAATGTCTTTCTGACGTCACAGGCAGTGTAATTTGGCGCCAATTCAAAAAGTATATTTTTAAACTGCTACTGTGCTTAATATATACAGAAATTTTAACTGAAAATCATAATACAATTTTTTCACACATCGTCATTTTTTATGAATTTCAAAGAAAAAAGCTGTATAAGTCTTCTAGATGACAATTGTTAATTTTTTCATACAATGTTTATTTTCCGACGATAACACTATGTTTGAACATATATATTTATTTTTATTTATTATTTTTTAACGCCTTAGTCTTTTGCCCTGATGAAGCTGTAAGTGGCAGCGAAACGTTGGCCTCAGACTAAACAATAAACAAATTTAGACTGCATTCCTGCTATTTTTCCTCCCATCAACATCATCAGTCGTTTATTCCATTTTACATATTTAATAATGTTGTAGAACGTACTTATTCGAATTTCAGAAGAAAAAAGATATGTTATTTTTTGCAACACCTCATTGTTTAAATAAAAAAAATAATCTTAGTGCTTATGTAATTAATTATAGTCTTAAATTAGTGTAATCGTCATTGTTATTATCTTTTAATAGTTATTTATCGTTTTAATAAACATCTAGCTTAATTAATAATAATTCTTTGATATGTACACTTTACCCATATAAATAAAACGTTACAGTATGAAAAACTAACTTTCTCAGCAACGTACCTTAAATTGATTCGGCAGTTAACTAAGCACAATACTCGTATCTTCAATTTTTGTAAAAATTTAATCGGTTTTAGATTTCCTAGGATGCCCGATACTAGTTTCCACTTATTCACAGTTTTCTTATAAACAAAAATCTTCTTCACTTCCACATTTACACCACTCCAATGCTCTCTACTCTTTTCAACATCAAATTTAATGAAGATCCTTAGTTTCGTCATATATAATATCATAAAGGCCTGTGTCCACGATCCTAGAAATCTTTCCGAGTTCTCGGATATAGTTCGCAATTTGATATCTCGGATCGTGGACACTACCAACTCGGACGCAAAAATCGAATAGAAAACTAGAATGGAAAAATGCATTCTGTCCCATTTTTACGTACTAGTTGCTAATTTCATTTAACTGTTACCAATTTAAAATCTTGACGTTTGATGTTTGATAAGCTTGAAAATGATAAGGTTATAAAATATTACATAATTCTACTCATTTTTGATACTGATTATAAATAATTACTTATAAATAAATTAATATATTCGTTGTAAAAATTTAATTTACTTACTGCCGGAATAATTTTTATTTTCATTAGTTTTTAGTATTGGTAGAAATGGTTGAAACTAACTTCATAAATTCGACCAACCTGACATCTGTAGTCATACAAGTTCAATGTTTATGATCAAAAAATGTGATCGAGAACTCGGACCGATTTCTAGCATCGTGGACACAGGCCTTAAGTGGTAAATTTTTGCCGGAAAAATTTTCAGATTGTTACGAGAGCCGGTTGTCTAGCAATTTATTGAGTGACATTGACAAAAAAATCACGAGTTGTCAAACAAGTGATTTTTGATCAATGTCACGAGATAAATTGGCAACAGGCTCGAGTAAAGCAATAGGAAATTTTTTCCAGGATAAAATTTAACCACGAATGGTATTCGGATGACTATTTCCAAAATAAAAATCAGGTAATCATTTATATAATTTTTTTCTTGACAAAATTTTTGTAAGTTTTAAATAGATTCCTGTTCGAATCGACTCGTTTTTAATAAAAACTGATAACACTGAATATATACAGACTTTGACATGTACGTAAACAATATGTTTTTAAAACGTCAAAAAATTTTCGCTTATCAAAACTCACTTACTTGTAAAAATACATCTTATTGGCTTAAAGGGCGCGAAAAATTTTTTGTGTCGGTGTTTTGTCGAAATGAAACTTGGTAACTACGTAGAATCTTGAATTTGGATTGGTTTATATATTTATGAGTGAAATAGTCATTTTTAAATTTTAAAAATCGCTTCGTCAATACGTAGCTGTCAAATATAAGCTACACGTTCAATATGACATAAACCTGATATACACAATCATTTGAAATCTCGGTACCAACTTGATTAAAAAAAAGCTCAATTGAAAACGAATCAAATTTATAGTTTGATCAGACCTCGTATATTTTTTAAAGAAACGCAAGTAATATATTTACTTCTGCATGATACCCACACAGTAGATGTTTAAAAATGTAAGAACTTGAGTTGAGAACTGAACTGAACTTTGAATAAATTTACCGTCTGCATTTTTACATTACAATTCATTCCCAAATTTCCATAAATTATTGATTAAACAAACAAATCTTATGTATCTGATAAGAATTCCGAGAAACAAAAGATATTGATATTATACATATATGTAAATTAAAGGTCAAAGTATTGTGTTAAAAAATTGTCACAGAATATTTCATATTTTTATCTACATATAACTTTTCCACTATAATCTACAGGCTGTCTCACAATTCGCGCCCCAGAGCGAATGAGAAAACACGAGACTGCACTCGGATGTGTAATTTCGAAGAAAAAAAATCTAGCTTAAAAGATATTCGAGAAAAGACGTCTTAAAATTGACCAATCAGAGACCTACACCTTTAACGTGTGTTTGCCGTAATTTTACTTTACTAGGGTTTCATACAAATCAAATCTTCTTTAAAATGTGTGGGCGATTGTAGTTTTCGAAAAATGTCAGTGTTAAATTGAATTTAGAACCAACATTTGTTGTGTTAATATCAAAGAATTCAAATGACAATAATATTTTCATTTAACACATTTTACACAGCTGCTACAACACGTTGTACTGTACGATATAAATGATGATCTCGGATGACACCTTCGCTAACCTAAATTTGTTGACAGTGCAAAGTCAACTCTAAAGTGTCAAAATTACAGTAAGTCAAGCAAATTTTCACTCACTAGTAGTATTTTTAAAACCTAGTAACCAGTTTTATTTTGTAATAATATCATCACACCTGTCACAGATATTATTTTGCGTAAGATTATTTTTATTAAATTTATTATGTTTTGTCTCTAATTAGCTATTTAGGTACGTAACCGATGCTGTTGGATAAGAGCTACATTTAATGATACTGGTATTCACGTATTTTATTTCAGTTTATTTCTAGATTTCAGTGTGAGAACATCGATATTATAGTGATTCAGGTGAGAGAGTTAATCTAGCATGTGTATGATTGTGGGTGTGTGTGCGAGTAGTACGGTGTGGCCGCATCGTGTGAACCCGAGGGTCGCCAGCGTAGCAGCAGGGAAGGCTGTAGTGACCCACATCTGGTGTCGCCAACGGCAGCAGCAGTTAGGGCTGTAGTGATCTGATCCAGTTGGTTAAGAAGAATGTCTCCGGATCACCACCGAAGCGGCAGTGGTTCCGTAGTGGCCGCTCGTGTGAACCCGAGGGTCGCCAGCGTAGCAGCAGGGAAGGCTGTAGTGACCCACATTCTGTGGTCGCCAGCGTAGCAGCAGTTAGGGCTGTAGTGATCTGATCCAGTTGGTTAAGAGGATTGTCTCCGGATCACCACCGAAGCGGCAGAGGTTCCGTAGTAACTAGCGGTACTGCCCGTAGTTGCCAGCATGTGTGTACGGTGTGTGAATGCCTGAACCTTTTGTAAATGATTGCCTCCTCACTGAGTATTTCTCATGTGTTAATTCTTTTACAGAAATAATCACGGCGTAAAGGAGAATTCCGCGAGACCGGGTTCGGCCAGGCGACGGTCATCTAGATTTGTTATTATTTTTGTATTAATACTGTATATACCGGTTTGGGTGATAAATGTGTTTTAATATTCTAATTTTCAGCGCTAACATTTAATCGTCATTTATAACACACCTCAAGATATCTTTCCGGGATTGGTGGATTAAAAAGTCTTGTAACTCCGTTATGCAAGCAGCCGCAAATTATTTTCTTCTATTTGCTGGCAACCTATTGTCGTCGGCAAGTGGCAGTTTCGTCTGGGGCGCGAGTTGTGAGACATATTGTATAAATATTATCTATCTATGTATGTGTGTTGATAATTATAATTGTAATGTCAGTGTTGTTGCGCATAAAGCTGTTTAATATAGCAGGAAGTAAGTAATAAGTAGGGACAAATTCTATTTGCTTTAGCGTAATTTCAATAAACAGTAATTTAGTAGCATAACATCCTGCCTTCCTGTTAGTGGAGGAATAGGGAACTTTCCTGAAAGCTGAAAGCAGCAGGCGTTACTATCGCGATCATAAGCGAGCCAAAACGAGAATAACAAGGGGTTAACGCTACTTTCATTTTATTACTCAGCCCATCAACACTGGCAAGGCAACTAAAAGCCAATCTATTATATTTTCGTCAGAACTAAAATTATAGTGAGTTAAATTAGATTTTATCGTACATGACCAAGTACATAAACAATATAATACCACATTAATCTGTTTATATTCATAATTTATTGTAGTTCATATAATACTGTTATTATGCATGATTATTAAGAAATACAGTAGATTTGGTTTTTGAAAGTAGATGCTTTTCGGATATTTTATAATCAGAAAATTAGTATATTGTGTTATTAGGAGTTTGAAAAAATAGTTATTTATAATATGTGTTAAAAGCGATGTTTCATTTTGTGAGAAGGAAGTTTGGAACATGAAGCGAAGCGAAGTTGTCTAAACCTTCGAATAAAGTAAAATCACTTTTAACACGTATATAATACATATTTTTTCTACAAACACGTTTTTACCATCCGTCATCTTTAGGTAAGGAAGGTATTGTCTTTGGTCAAAAAATTTAATGATGAGTTTTTAATCAATAAGCACGTTTAAGGTCCCTAGAATACGTTTTTACTATTTTTAAGATTATGACTGTATGTGTGAGTATGTATGTATGTATGTATGTATGTATGTATGTATGTATGTATGTATGTATGTATGTATGTATGTATGTATGTATGTATGTATGTATGTATGTATGTATGTATGTATGTATGTATGTATGTATGTATGTATGTATGTATGTATGTATGTATGTATGTATGTATGTATGTATGTATGTATGTATGTATGTATGTATGTATGTATGTATGTATGTATGTATGTATGTATGTATGTATGTATGTATGTATGTATGTATGTATGTATGTATGTATGTATGTATGTATGTATGTATGTATGTATGTATGTATGTATGTATGTATGTATGTATGTATGTATGTATGTATGTATGTATGTATGTATGTATGTATGTATGTATGTATGTATGTATGTATGTATGTATGTATGTATGTATGTATGTATGTATGTATGTATGTATGTATGTATGTATGTATGTATGTATGTATGTATGTATGTATGTATGTATGTATGTATGTATGTATGTATGTATGTATGTATGTATGTATGTATGTATGTATGTATGTATGTATGTATGTATGTATGTATGTATGTATGTATGTATGTATGTATGTATGTATGTATGTATGTATGTATGTATGTATGTATGTATGTATGTATGTATGTATGTATGTATGTATGTATGTATGTATGTATGTATGTATGTATGTATGTATGTATGTATGTATGTATGTATGTATGTATGTATGTATGTATGTATGTATGTATGTATGTATGTATGTATGTATGTATGTATGTATGTATGTATGTATGTATGTATGTATGTATGTATGTATGTATGTATGTATGTATGTATGTATGTATGTATGTATGTATGTATGTATGTATGTATGTATGTATGTATGTATGTATGTATGTATGTATGTATGTATGTATGTATGTATGTATGTATGTATGTATGTATGTATGTATGTATGTATGTATGTATGTATGTATGTATGTATGTATGTATGTATGTATGTATGTATGTATGTATGTATGTATGTATGTATGTATGTATGTATGTATGTATGTATGTATGTATGTATGTATGTATGTATGTATGTATGTATGTATGTATGTATGTATGTATGTATGTATGTATGTATGTATGTATGTATGTATGTATGTATGTATGTATGTATGTATGTATGTATGTATGTATGTATGTATGTATGTATGTATGTATGTATGTATGTATGTATGTATGTATGTATGTATGTATGTATGTATGTATGTATGTATGTATGTATGTATGTATGTATGTATGTATGTATGTATGTATGTATGTATGTATGTATGTATGTATGTATGTATGTATGTATGTATGTATGTATGTATGTATGTATGTATGTATGTATGTATGTATGTATGTATGTATGTATGTATGTATGTATGTATGTATGTATGTATGTATGTATGTATGTATGTATGTATG